>JAOEHY010052976.1:0-26917 GCA_025447955.1 Psilopsiagon aurifrons
CCATTTTCAAGAAGGGGAAAATGGATGAGGGTGGGAACTACAGAGCAGTCAGCCTCACCTCTGTGCCTGGCAAAATCCTGGAGTGAATTCTCCTGGAAGGCATGCTGAGGCACATGAAGAGCAACAAGGTGGTTGGTTGCAGCCAGCATGGCTTCACTAAGGGGAAATCCTTCCTGACCAATCTGGTGGCCTTCTATGATGGGGCTACATAACTGATGAACAGGGGTAGAGCAGTTGATGTCATCTACCTGGACTTGTGCAAAGCGTTTGACCCTGTCTCACATGACGTCCTTGTCTCTAAATTGTAGAAACATCAATTTGATAGGTGGACCACTCAGTGGAGAAAGAACTGGCTGGCTGGCCGCATGCAAAGAGTTGTGCTCAATGGCTCAATGTCCAGCTGGAGGCCAGTAACGAGTGGTGTGCCTCAGGGATCGGTGTTGGGACCGGTCTTGTTCAACATCTTTGTCAGTGACATGGACAGTGGGATTGAGTGTGCCCTCAGCTTGATACCCAAATGTTACGGGTATCAATGATATACTCAATTATATGGGTTAGCGGTGGTCCTGGCAGTCCTGGGGTGGTGGTTGGACTTGATAGTAAAGGGCTTTTCCAACCTAGTTGATGTTACGATTCTGTGGTTGTATTACAGGATGTAGGAAATCAGTCACATATGAAACAGATATGTCTCATACTGGATGATTCATTAAAAGAATTATAATAGATCTGTAAGGCAGTACTTCTCTCTCCATTGCATCATTCTGTTTTGATATTCTGGTTTTGGTGACATTAATTGTGTTATGTTTAAGGATCACATAGAAGACTCACAACATTT
This sequence comes from Psilopsiagon aurifrons, assembly GCA_025447955.1. Lineage (NCBI taxonomy): Eukaryota > Metazoa > Chordata > Aves > Psittaciformes > Psittacidae > Psilopsiagon > Psilopsiagon aurifrons. The sequence continues at coordinate 836 of JAOEHY010052976.1, forward strand.
TTAACCAGTCAAGAACATCCTGGGTAATATGAATGTCTTGTGAGAAGTCTTGTAATCTATGTTATATTACTTTCTGAAGTGGTTACAGTGACCAGACCAATTATGTATGTGAAGTGTAAAGACTCAAAAATCTGGTTTGCGCCATGGCAGACTTTCTTTGCCTTCCAGCAATTATACTTCTTCTTGTTGATGTATTAAGAGAACAAAGATTCAACTTTATTCCCACTTCTGAGGTAATGAATTACTCAAGTATCAGTAATTTCATGTGTTTAATTTCAGAGAGATATTATTTATTCTTTCCTCACAGTTTATATGTTTGAAATTTGCATCTAGAGTGATCAGTAATTCTCAGTGGAACTTCTGGCAAGTCAGTATGAAGGTACAGCTGAGCAGAGAGTTGTCTAAAATCTTTAATTTGAAGGAAAACAAATCTTTTCACTACAAAAAATAGTATTTTGGAGCACTTCTGTCATCTTAGGGGTCCATGCTCACCAGGAAGTTTTAGAACTTTGGTTTTATTTGAGCCATTTCTCACTACTCAAAACACAGGTTTTTGGCTGACTGAGTTTAGATAGGATGACTGGATGGTTAGGATGAAGAACAAAGTAGGAAATAAAGTATCCATAGAACTAGCTGTGCGATGTTTTCAGGTGGAACAGCTTATGGCACTGTGTGACCTGCTCCAAATAGATTTGCCTGCTATAATCTCATTGCTGTGCTCATGTTAGTCTTGAGGATTAGCGGAGGTTCAGTGAGGGTTATAACCCAAACTGAGCCGACAGGGTCTGATTTTATCTTTTATTTTTTTTCCTTCCTTCCCCAAACTTATACATGCATGTTAGTCAGCTTAGTTACACTGGCATCTTTGTGTAAAATACTGGAGGCTTAGACTTTCGTAGGTATTGAATATTTCCGTCAGTGAGGGGATGAATTGTGTTTTGGGAGCTCTGGTTTCCCCATCTGCTTGGGTTTGTCATCTGTTGGAAGTCGCCATTCATAACAGGAGTGGAAAATCATCAACTGGCCGCTGGCAGCGAGGAGCTTCTGTTCAGTCTAAGCCCGTGAGAGACACCTCGCATTTCTGCTTAGATTCAAAGGCAGTGGCTTGAAACCCTGTGTTTTAGTAGTGACCTAATGGTAGCACAACAGAGTTCTTACAGGTACGTAGAATCTGAAGTTTAGAAGTCTGCTGGTGGTGTTGCTGTCCCTGTGTGCTTGCAAAGCACTTTCTGAGGTATGACATTACTGTACTTGCCTGTGTCCAGCACCCTCCATTTTGGGATAGGTTTTACTGAAGGATGCTTGTGAAAATAGACCCCACACTGCTGCTGTCTTAACCAAGGGGAGATTTTGCTTTTTGACAAAGATTCAGTAGTGCTGACATCACGCTGGGTACTGAATCAGCTGCTGAATTTGTCATGAAAGGTTAGTGTTTTTCTTAGAAGTTGTTCCCAGAAAAGCTTGGTGTTCCTGTACAGAAAGACCATTTGCTTTCAACAGCAATGGAAGGATGTATAAAATTATTTAGTCTTTACGGGGTGAAATCAAGACCTGATTTATCCTGAAATGTAATAAGGAGAATGCGAAGCATGGGTGCAATCTCTTTCTGATCACAAACCCTACCAAGACATTATTTGCAGTGCTTCACAATTACTGACATTCTCAAGTAGTTTTCAGATACTGATCTGCCTAACAGATAATACATGATACTGATAAAAGCCCCCTTTCAAAGTAATAGAAGAGTATATACAGGACCAAAAAAGGAAGTGTGCATGCTGAAGCAAATGCATCCCTATGAATTGAAGAAGTCATGTTTGGCTTCAAAGTTCTGTTTGTGTTGCTAAAAACTGAAAAATTGTAGCAGGGCCTTCAGCTTCTGAGCAGGAGATGTGGCTCCAGCTGGTGCGCTGGGAATCATTTCAACTTTGTGTGAGCATTAGCCTCTGTTTACTCTCTGTAGAGGCTCTTGAGGGACCTGGTGATTGTGATGGAAAGTGGAGCTGAGGAGGATTGTGCTATGCCTGACACAGTGACTAGCCACAGCTTCTGCACTGGTGGATAGTTCAAGTCCATTCCCAGGGTTTGAAGTTGTCTGTTAAGGCTTTTGCAGTCAGATGTGGCTCCCCCACTGTACACACCTCAGGGGTGAAAACTGGTGCAAGAATGGTATTTCTCTTTTTCAGAAAGGGTTAAGAAACGTTCTTGCTGAACTGCTTCAATGTGATTTTATATAATGAAACATAATCAGAAATAGTATGCAAGGCTGATTAAGGCTGTTGATGCAGTGAAACAGGAATACACCCACACATGTACTTTCTGTAGGTAATTTGCTTTTGAAGGTTTGGTATTGGAATCTAAATGATTTCAAATCTGTTTTCATTTTATGAAGTGTTTTGCATTGCATGTAAACCAGGAACAGCTGTAGAGATTTCCTTTTACTGACCATGGCCAGAAAAATAGAAATCAGACAAGGCAAAAATGCTTTTGCATCTCACTTCCTTAGTTTTTAATGCAAAAACCTCAAATAGACATGCTGGACTATATTTGGGACTCAGAAAGAGGTAGGTTTATTTTTCTTGTTTCTGCCAAATACTGTAACTCAGCTTACAGAAAAGACAGTAAAACTTCTAAAGAATAAATTTTACTGGTCTTGGGCTGAAAGGACAGTTAAGGCGCATACAAGGTTACTTCTGGTTTGAGACAACTGGCAACGTCCAACCACCTGCTTAAATTTGCCTCTTCCATTTAAAGATGGCTAGATGAAGTGCCGGTTCTGCTGACATATGTGTGCTTGTAATAGACTGATTCTTATTTAAATTGCAAAGTGTGTTTTTTAGGTGTCAATGCCACCTTGCTTGTTCTTTTCAGTTTGTATCCTGCTCTGCCAGCTTGACTGTCTGGATTCGTGACCAGAATTGCTTATGTTGCTTGTCCCTGTGTTGCAGTTCTCTGTTGTTCGCTTTATGCAATGTATTGTGCACAAATTTCCTCAGTCACTCCTTAAGAATTGATGCATATAGTCAGCTAGGTGTTATTTTTGCTTTGCAGTTACTGGAGATAACTCTGTGCATTCAGTGGGTAACTTGTATAGCTGTCTTTAAGTAATGCCTATTCGAACGTTTCCAATTGCTTTTATTGTACAGTGTATATTAGAACTATAGAACATAATACACCTACATCATCAAACCAAAGGGTGTCATCTGCTTGTTGGCCAATGCTGAGATATCTACACAAGGAAGAATTTCCGAGTAGTGAAAACCCTCCCTCAGTTTTCTAAATATGTATATATGTATATGTATATATATAGTTCTTCTATTTCAGTTTGCTGAAATCCAACCTGAACACCCACTCATAGCGCAGCGCTCCCAAGAAATGAATCAACCAAAATATTTATATCTAGCTTTTTTATTTTCTAAGCCATAAACATTGCAATGGTGCAGTATGCAGATTTCTGCTGAGTAGCTGCATTTTTTTTTCTTTCCACTTGTTTATTCACCCTTGTTAGTACTTGAAACATTTTAGATGTAGAATAATAATTTATGTAAGACCAGACTGGCTTTCACCTTGTGTTCTTCTGCTTTCCCATGTGCAAAATGAGAGTGTCATTGGAGAATTTGTTCATTTAGCAGAGTACAAGACTTATGTACTTGTATTCTGTTCTCAGCTAGCTTCTTAGATTTCTTTACTGGTTTATCCATCAGTCTTTTGCATTTTATATTGAATGCTTCAGACATCCCTTTCAGTTTTTAAGGCAGTATCATTAATGGTTGTAACACATATTTATCACTGGATGCTATGCTCAGAAATTAATTTCAGTTGTTTTCAGATCCCATCTGTAATTTTCTAATAGATTTTTATACCCCCCAAAATGGTGAATGCTTGCTTAAAACAGTTTCTCAGTCTTAATTTTAAAGGATGTTGGAAGTATTTACAGGAAAAAATAGGAAGGAAAGCTACACTGAGTCCTGTCTGTAGGCTGAGCTGTTTATTCCTTTATAGCCATGAAGATGGTATTTGGGAAAATAACTGTGTAATACGTGTGGTTGTCAAAAGGATAAAAAGCTCTTTATATGTGTTTTCTCAAAAATAGCACTGTGAATTCTCTGGGGATCTCTGATGTGCCTGCTTATGTTACATAGGAGTTGGAAGCCTAAGGTTACTTGTTTGTATTTTTTTGTGGCAGATTTATAATGCCTCATAGTTTAGTTATACATGGCATGTGTGTCATAGTAAACTAAGATGATTTGCTTTTTTGGTCAGTGGGATGATTCCCATGCTTAGCTCTGAATGAAACCAAATAATGTATTCCTTGGACAAAGATCATAACTTTTTTAGTTTAAGAATGTCCATTATATTGGAGGACTGAGAGCTGTTGCCATATGCACCACCCAGAGAATATGTCTTGACTTACTGAATTGGTTTCCACACCTGTATGAAGAAAAATGTTATTTCATTTGGTTATAGTTTTTATTTGCATGTAGGCATAAAGTAGGCTTCAGAAAACACAAAGCATGGTTCCAGAAAGAAGAAAGCACCCTATGTTCAGTTTCCCACCTTTGGGATGGAGTATGTTGGAGAAATTAAGCATACAGTAATCCACCAGCATCAGTAAAATACTGGTCTAGATGTTTGTTAGTGATAGTGCTTTGGTATCCTTTGTAAATTAATACATAACTAGTTCTGAAGCCTTTTTCAGTGTTCCACTGAAAGGACATCAGAGTCTGGCTTGGAAATAGGCTTGCATGTTTGAGAGTTAAATGACTGCAAGTATGGAACTCATGAGCTAACTGAAATGAAAATACTGGAAAACATGAGAAAGTGAAGTGTTGCTGCAAGTTATTCCTGCTTTTGCATAAAATCTGTTGCTTACTAATTATTGACTTGATATTTGAAGATCATTATCTAAAAACACAGCATTTTTCTTTAACCCCCCTTTTTAACCTACTTTTATTGTTAAGGGGGACTTGCTTGTTTGTGTTTTTCGTAAATTTTGCTCTTTTAAACCAAGTTCTTCACACTGCCAGTATTGTTTTGAGGTAATACAAAACTTGTCATTTAAAAAAAACCAGTAAATTGGCGCATTGTTGAAAAGAATATTTACTGAGTTTTCAAGGTTTTTTTCTCTTAAGGAATTATAGTAGAAGGCTGTGGAGAGGCCAGCTAAGTGAATTTCAATTTGAATGTTCCAGGTTTTGCTTACAGGTCTGTATCTTCCTTTAAGGCTTTTAGTTGACTTCCTTTCTTGGTGTTGTACACTTGACTGTATGTGTCAGTCACTTGGAACAAAAGCTGCTGCACTACATACGAGGATTATTTGAGGATTAAATTCTTCTTTATCTGTTCAAACACATGAACTGTTACAAGGATATCTCTTACTCTCTATAGCCCTTGTATGACTTCATAGTCTGGTCTGTGATTTTCAGCATCATTGTTTTCATGCTGTCTTTACTTGACCAAAGCTTGATTAATCTGAATACCTAATACTTTTCTGCCATGGAGCCTGTTCCAGGCTATTAGGTTCTGTAACTCAAAATTTCCTCTAGAAATGTACAATGAAATTTTGATAGTGTTAGTTTTAAATTTGTTTGCTTTTCTCTGTAGGACCGTAGTGAATGCTGATTCATCAACCATGTAAACCATCAGTAGTTGTTTATTTTTAAACTATTGAAGAAATGATGTGAGGATCAATTACAATGTTTGTTTATGCTATATTTATGTAGTTCTGTCAAGAGTATTCTCAAACTTGATTTTGAGAGATAGTGTTAACATCTTGTCTGTAAATATATGTAGATATATGTATTCAACAATATACATGGTATGTATACCTAAACACAAAAGCAGAAAACCTTTTTTAGGGGATAATACTTTAATTCTGCACTGTCATTAAAGGATACCATTTAGATAGACCTGTGGTCATTTTTTAATGCATTATATAGGAGGGGGACATTTTTTAACTGTGTACTTTCAAAATACTGTATTTCAGCAATAGCCTGAAGTTATTTTTCATTTTACACAGGGCTTAGAGGGAAAAGATAGTATGTGACAGGCTGTTGAGGGGGCTTGGGTAGAGGTGACGGAGTGATCAAGGCCAGGTTGGACAGAGCCTTGGTTGGCATGTTTTAGTGGGAGGTGTCCCTGCTCATGGCAAGGGGTTGGAACTAGATGATCTTAAGGTCCTTTCCAACCCTATTCTGTGTTTCTATGATGCTGATGCAGGAATGGGAAACATAATGTGAGCATCTAATAATCTCCCTGCTCCTAATTCTCCTGTATTGCAGGAGGACCTTAAAGCAGGACCTTTAGTTTGCAGTAGCATATTCAGAAATGTGTTTGAGTAGGAAACACTCCAGATGGTTAATATGGAGGTTGTTGGAAATAAAGCCTATTATTTTTAGGTAAAATGTAACTTTCACTTCTGAAAAGCTGCTTTCTGCCTTAAACACATGACTCTGTGATCAGTCAACCTATGGAGAGACGATGCTCTGTGGAGGTTTGGGAGCTGATGACTTTCATGAAGACAGCAGAGCAGCTCCTTGTGTTTCTTTTGCCAAACCATGAGTTTAGGGAGGAGCGAATGCAGCATGATAGAGCAAAGGAATAAAATGGGTTTGTGGAAAATATCTTAAAACCCTAGCAAAGTGATGTGGGATGTCAGAAAACACATGGGTGTTGACTGCTGGCAGGAACATGGCAGTGGTGCAGCACAGACACCACAGGCTAAGCACTGTCTTTGTTTCCGGAATAACTTTGGTACCAGAACAAACTTGTGGCTGGGTTGGAGGAGGAGGAAGGTGGCATATGAGCCTTTGTGCTATGGAAGTATGAACCAGCATGCAAACCCCAGGCAAGTGCGTCTGTGATACTGTGTTTAATGGCAATTACGCTAAATTGTACCCATAGCGTATATCAGCCCATTTCCTTTGGGGTTTGTTTCTTAGCCTGTTTTTTTTGGTTGGTTTTGGTTTGTTACTATTCATAGATCAATCTTGCAGTATTAGGAGTTAGTCAGTGATTAACTTGGGCACTTTGCAAATAAGCAACTTTTACAAGAGTCTGCATGCCAGGGAGAACAGTCTGTTTGTTCCTGGAACCATTATGCAGGGATGCAATACATCAACACCTAGAAACTGAGAAAGAAACACAGAAGAGAAACATCTCCTTTAAAAAAAGGAAAAAAAAAGGGGGTGGGGATGGGGAGGTGCAAGAGGAACTCTTTTGTAGTTGCTAAAAATCAGCTTTCTTGAGCGATGGTGTCTGGGAGCTAGAGTATTTTGTTCTTGTGTTTTGGCACTGGTTTGGATAGCTTTCTAGAGAGCAAGTGTTGCTTTCAGAAATAAACTTTTGCTGTTAACAGTCTCATTCCAGGAATAGAATGCAGTAAAGCATGCAGTACGTATTGTCTTTCCCAGATCCTGTAAGTTAGCGTCCAAGAAAGGGATTCTGCATTTAATTAACTGAGTGACACTGGTACCAAAATGGAACCTTAGTGTTGAAGTTGGAATGTCCACATGCAGTGCCTTTTCTCTCTCCCTCAGCCCCAGTTAAAAGGAGTATTAAAGGGTTTGCCTCAGCAGCAGTTGCTTGAGTACTGTGATATCGTTGTCTTGATTAACAGTTGCAAATTTGATGTGAAAACGGAACACAATTCTGGCTTGAGATCCTGTAGTGTTCACACAGAGAATAATGAGTGGGAAATCACAATGGAGCAAAATGTGCTGGAATGCACAGGTGGGCTATTACTGTCCCCTGTGTTTCTTTACCTCTCTGAATGTGATAGCTTTCATTATGCTTCATTTATCATCCTGTTACGTCACAAACATTTTACTGCTGAGTGCAAGTGACTATGATTATTGGGTGTAACTTCGTGGTTGTCTGCACTGGAAGGCCAGCTGGTTTGCTGTGCTCTGAGCCACCCAATGGTTTGCAACCATGGTTAGCCAGGCTCAAAGCCTGAGGGATCACGTTCTGCCATGTGCCACAGCATGAACTCAACCTTGGCACCATTCTCTAGTGTCTGCATGCCCTCCAGTTCCTTCATCATGTGGCAGAGCAAGCTTGTGTTTGCCTGCAGGAGTGCAGAAACTGATGTTAGTAATTCACATTAATTACTATTGCATCTGAAAATCAATGTAACCTTGCTTAAGTTCATAAGCATGAGCTACTTCAACAGATAATAAACTGAAGAGTAAAGCACTATTAAATCAGTAGATCAGTGCAGGTGGTCATTGTGCATATGGCAGCTAATGGCACTCAGTTTCCTTAGAGCAAAGATTTTTTCCAAAAGCTAGGGAGGAGAGAAACATTCAGAGAAAAAGGCAGAAATGCCAACATGTACATGCTGACATGTACATCAGTGGCAAATTTTGTAGATAACAGTTGGGATGGGGAGAGAAAGAAAAGTTAGGGGACTTTGTCTTTTGTACTTCACAGTTGACAATTGTCACAAATTCAGTTAACACAAAACCAGCAATTCCACTAAGTGTAACAAAAATAAAACCTATAAACTAGTGAAATACTGAACTGTATTCTTCAAATAGCCTCTCAGTTGAACTTCCTCTGAAAGGTGACCCTTTTAACTTGCCTTCAATTATAATGAGGAAAGTAATCCTGGGAAAAAAAGGATAAGCTTAATAATAGGTAGCCACATAAAGCCAAGTATTTCTAAAGATTAAATTGAATTTTTCTCCTCTGAGGAATTAGTTTTATGAAGTTAGACATTATTTTGTACATGCAATGATGTAACTAGCTGATAAATGAGTATTCCCCCCTGCCCCTGGGATTTGATCTGTATTATAATTCAGGTAAGAATTTGTGACACAAATAGATAAGCTTTCATATTTAAAATATTTATCATTGTTCTCATTTATTTTTCTGGTTTCATAAAAGCTGCTAGTTTTCAGGTTTCATGGCAATGCCAGTTCTTTTCCTAGTAAAAGCTAACAATGGCTACTGCTGGTAGTGTTTGTGTATTGCACTGCATTTCCTCAGTCGCCTAAATTTCAGTAAACCGTGTGGAACAGAGATGATTTAATTTATGCTTTTAAAAAGTACAGGCTATAAAATGTTACTCTGAGCTCCTTATTCTACAATTCTCAGTATTTTAAAATACCCCTGGTGATATGTTGCATTTACCATCCTGTTTTATATATTATAATAACCCTGTTTGGGGTGGTGCTGAGTGGTACTGAGGTTTGGCAAAAGTGAGACTTTTCTAGGATGTGAAAACTCATTTCCTCATTCCCAAATTTTTATTTGTAAAATGCCACTTTTTATTAAGGGCCATTGGTGAAGTATGAAGTCTTTCTTCTGGAACATTATGAATCATGAATAAATTGGTGCCCCCAAATGTATCTCTGTCGACATCAGAGTATTAGGATCATTATCATCCCTGATCCTACAATCTGAAGTCTCAGTATGTTCCCAGCAGGAAACAGAGTAATAATAAAATCTCTTCAAGTAAGACTCTGTTGTGGGTAATTTCATAGAATCATGGAATCATAGAATAGTCAGGGTTGGAAAGGACCTTAAGATCATCTAGTTCCTGCCATGGTCTCTGCTTTGTAAGAGAAAAGAGCATGATCCCACATAAACTACATCTAGGAAAAAATGTAATAGAAGGTCTCTGAATTCATGTGTCAGGCTTAATCTCTTTTTTTCCATTTATCTGAACAAGTATTTGTTGAATTGTTTTACTTGGCTACCTGAATCCAATGTAGAAACTGGTTAGTGTGCTGTAGTTGAGGGTTTTTTTCCTATACTGAGCTGATTTGAGTAAAACATTTCTTATTCAACTGCTTCTGTTTGCTTCTTTGTAATCCAGATGCCTGTGGATGAAATCTTGACTGGTAGGTTTTCATTTTCCTGGTGGCTAACTTCAGTTATAAGGAATAAGAAATCAAGGTAGCTTGACCTACCAGCCTTTTTGAGAATGGTGTGGGACTGCAAAACTACCTTGAGATTCATCTACAGATCAGAATGGTTCTTTGTCCTACAGCTGGTGCTCCAGTTTTGGAGAAGGGAGCAGGGTGATGAAAGAGGTATAAATAGAAAAGAATGAAAGGCTTGTCATACCTTTTGAGTTGAGAATAGATGCACAGTTCTCTAGTGTTGGTAAAAAGCAATGAATAAACTTTGTCTCAAGGATTCGAGACCCGTTTTGAACTCATGCTGCATCTGCTTTACTAGTTACTGCATGCAGTCTGATAAGCAGATCCTTGGCTTTCCAAGCTTGTTCTCTTAACTGGTTTTTAATTAATACAATTAGTACTGAATGTTCATGTACCTCTTTTTGTAGCTTTTGCATATGGTTTTCATTTACAGCTTCTTAGATGTAGCTGTTCATCTGAGTGTTTTGCTGGCCTCTTCACTAAGTTCACGTGAATTTGGAGAATCATACAGTTGTTTTGTTATTCAAGTTTGTCCTCACCATATTCTGTTCACATAGGTATTAATAGCTTGACCTTGAATAATACTTTTTTAATAATGAAATAATAACAAAATAGGAATTGATATTCTTCATAATTAATGGTCTTGTCTTTAGAAGTAGGTGTCATACCTGTCTTGCAGTTACAGCTAATTTGAATAGATTACATATTCTGTGTTACTGATTCTGCTACTTAATATTTGACTTACTGCAGGTTTTCCAGTTCATAATATCATCTGATTATTGGTAACAGATGATGCTCATTTAAATCAAGTGTGAGTCACTCTGTCTTTGTCATCATGTTTCGTAAGCAGTGACTATAAGAAAATATTAAAGTGCAGATTGCCATTACTGTTCCTCTTTCATTAAATTTGATGACCAGTGTACCCAAGACGTGCGTTAGGAGTTTTTAGTGTTGTCAAATGTAATGCTTTTATTTTATTTTGATTAGAGCTGATTGACCCTTTAAGATCAGACCATTAGGCCTCACCGGAACAGAAAGATCTAGGAAAAACACCATAGATGGGTAGTTTCAGTCTCAAAAAAATTTTACCTGAACTGATTTAATTCATACAAAGATGGACCAGGGTGGAGTTCAGTTCTTCAGGATATGATATTAACTATTACCTTAATAATTTATTACCTATATTCCAGCTTCTACAGCAGTTGCAGAAACTCGCACAGCATGAAACAGCTGGTCCCCAGAGTGAGACATCCCTAATGATGTGTCAGGAATACAGCATTTCCCTTGGAAAAAGTGCTGTGTGGTCGTATAATTTACTGGACCATACATACAGCAGGTCAAGAATAAGTTTCACAGACTACTTAGTTATATTTTTTTTTTCCAAAATTATTTTATGTATAAGGATATATAAATATATAAATATAAAAATATATAAATATAGCCTTAATTATTTATGATTGTCATCCTGGAAATTTTGAAAGGAAAATAATCTTGAGATGGGGAGAACTGGTGGTACTTGCTTGCTTACATGATCTACACCAAGCTTGGGAACTTGTAGAAGTGCTCGATGAATTTCTGCCTTTAAGTTAATGAGAAACTTGTACTAGTTAGGTTGTCTGTTTCTGTAAGTACCAGCACTTGGGGGTGGGGAGAAGATGTATACTCTGCTTTCGGAGATATTTATGATGGGAGTGGAATGGTGAGGGACAGTAATTTGGATTTCATTGCAGGATATGGAAAGGAGCATGTGGTAGTGGGCACGTGTACTTCAGCCTGTTTTGGGTTGCACCCTCAGCTTCATTCTTCCTTCAGTATCCCTTTTAGCCTGTTTTCCTTCTGCCCTAAATGCTTAACAGTTTTCATTCTATTTTACTTCTATTCTGCCTATTAAAGCAATCTTGTGTAGTCCTTTAGAAAGGGCTGTGCACTGTTCCCGTTTCATAGAGCATAAACTATATTTGATGTAGCACAGCTGAAAAGCATGGGCAGAACGTCAGCTTATGTGGTGGTGCACAGCAGTTGCATTTTTAACTTCCTTGATCGGGTTGTACGTGAAGTTGTTTCACCAAATTGATCAGTTCTCACTGGAGACTGTCTGAAATTTGTGTGTAGTTACAGCTGAAAATTCAGTGGTTTTGCAAGAGCTGCACGGATAGACTGCCTTTCTGAAGGGATTCTAGTTGTCCATAGAAAAAAAACTACTGTTTCAGCTGTGTCATGGTAGCAGAATTGCAGGGAAAGTAACTGCTTATGTAAATAGCTTTTCAAATACTTTAATACCTTACATCATTTGCACAGTCATGTGATGCAGTCAGCTTGCATTTTATGTATTCTTATGTGTTTAGCTTTATATACATAGAAGCTATTTCAAAGAAGTGCAGTCTATGGCAAATAAAGTTTAAACATGCTGCTTTTGGATGCAGAAAGTTTCCTGCCTGGCTGGATATTTAGTGTGGAGCAAAATACTCCATAGTTTTGCGAAACGACTGCAGAAAGTACTGCTTCTGCCAGAAGCATTAGAAAGCCTTGATTAGTAGACAATACTGTATTGTCCATGTGGTGCTGGTTCAGCAGCATCTCTCTGCACACATTTAGCAAATATTTAAAGGCCACGTTTTGTGTAATTGGTTCAACCTTTGAAAATTATTAACTTCTTTGTGTTAAAGGATGTACACAGCAATGCAAGATTTTATCTTGACAGTCTCATGCTTTTGTCTTCTACCAGAAAGGATGTATTTGTGGATCCTTCATTTTATCTCCTCAAAGGGTACTGCACTAAATGCTTTGTAATCACTTCAGTATTGATGAGGTATGGGAAAGCATTTAATTTCCATGGCTTTGTAAAGATGGATTATAGAGGAGCTGTGGCAGACAATATTTTGTTAGCCAGGGAAATAAATGGAACATTTCAGATCAAGTTACTTGAAAGTATGTGTTTCTGTTTAACTTGAGTCTTTTTATATGTTGTGAATTCTGGCAGAGGTAATACATGCTTTCTGGACTATCCAGCGAGTCTGCAAATAGGGCTGAGCAAAACACAGAATGAATGTTATTGACAGCCATTCTCTATTATCACTTTGTAATCTTTTTTTTTGTTAATTAGCTTCCTTCCTTTTATTTGTTAGCATATCATAGTTACTTACATTAGTGCGTTAGTGGAAAAGTTGAATAGGCATTGTTAATACCTAATTGCAGCCAAGGATGTATGACTTGTAAGTGGTAAGTTCTTTAAAGCATTTATAAACAAAATCTGGAGTCCTGATCTGACTCTTGTACAGTTTCTGCAGGAAATAGATGCTCTGTGTGTCCTTCAGCTGAGGATATTAGCTCCCTACTTCTGCTTTGTAGATCTGTGCAGTAACCCAACTAAAAAGTGTCAATAACCAGTCTATAAGGAAAAAACAATTAATGTCTTTTGCTGTGGGATTCAAATGCAGAAGCATTTTTTCAGAAAGCAGACCAACAATATCTGGAAAACTCTTCACTACCATTTAACACAACTGTGTGTTTTTGAGATGGCAATGAGATGTAAAAGCATGTTTGTTAGAAATACTAATTCTGTGTAATAATTACATTGATAGCTTCAGTAACATAAAAAGTTTTGTATGAAATGATTAATGCTTTTATCTCCATTTTTCTCTGTTCTAGGCTTAAAAGAAACATAAGTGATTGGATTACAACTCTGACAGTTTGGAGCGCAAGTGACATTAAAACAGTTTGAATGTATTGGAGCATGGCTGCTTCTTAAAATGCAGAAATTAAAGGGAATTACTGCTTATCAAACCCTACTGAATATCTGAATTCTCTAGACATCTTGCATTTAACTGTGTCCTTAAATATCCATGATCAAGATCTCATGCAACCATTGTATATTTTGGAGTCTATTCTCCAGCAGAGAACTGTGCATTTAAAAAGCAGAAATGACTGTGTTTTCTCTTGGAACTTACTAAAGTTGAACATATTGAAAGATCATGACCAGCTTGAAGCGGTCCCAGACCGAAAGGGCTGTTGCCACTGGGGTATCAGTCGGGACAGATGGCACCTCAAAAGTCCACTCGGATGACTTTTATATGAGGCGCTTTAGGTCACAGAATGGCAGCTTAGGTTCTGCAGTCATGGCGCCAGTTGGACCTCCTCGCAGTGAAACTCCACATCATGTTACCTCTACCCCTGGAGTCCCTAAAATGGGGGTCAGGGCAAGGATTGCTGATTGGCCCCCGAGGAAGGAGAATATTAAGGAAACAACCAGATCTAGTCAAGATATTGATGCATCAAGTTGCCTTGACAGCATGTCTTCTAAAAGCAGTCCTGGGAGTCAGGGAAGCTCTGTTAACCTGAATGCTAGTGATTCGGTCATGTTGAAGAGCATACAGAGCACACTTAAAACCAAGACCAGACAATCTGAGAATCTGGACTCCAGGTTTCTTACACCTGATGGCTATCCCAGTTCCCCAAGGAAAGCCCTTCGCAGAATAAGACAGCGCAGCAACAGTGACATTACCATAAGCGAGCTTGATGTGGATAGTTTTGATGAATGTATTTCACCCACTTTTAAATCTGGACCATCTCTGCACAGGGAGTATGGCAGCACGTCTTCCATAGATAAGCAGGGAACTTCAGGAGAAAGTTTCTTTGACTTACTGAAGGGCTATAAAGATGAAAAGTCTGATCAGAGAAGCCCAGCCACAAGTAAGCTCAGTGAACTTCTGATTGCCAGTGGAAGCAAGGGCTCAGGATTCTCTCTGGATGTGATAGATGGACCTATTACTCAAAGGGAAAACCTGCGACTCTTTAAAGAAAGGGAGAAGCCACTCAAAAGACGCTCAAAATCGGAGACAGGAGATTCATCCATTTTTCGTAAGCTGCGCAATGCCAAAGGTGAAGGGGAGCTTGGGAAGTCTTCAGATCTTGAAGATAACAGGTCAGAGGATAGTGTCAAGCCTTGGACTTGTCCAAAGTGTTTTGCTCATTATGATGTACAGAGTATTTTATTTGATTTAAATGAAGCTGCAATCAACAGGCATAATGTCATAAAAAGAAGGAACACAACCACAGGTGCATCTGCTGCTGCAGTAGCATCGCTTGTCTCTGGACCCTTGTCCCACTCTGCAAGTTTCAATTCTCCAATGGGCAGCACTGAAGACCTGAATTCAAAAGGAAGTCTCAATATGGACCAGGGGGATGATAAAAGCAATGAGCTGGTGTTGAGTTGTCCTTATTTTCGTAATGAGATTGGTGGGGAAGGGGAGAGGAAGATCAGCCTTTCCAAATCTAATTCGGGTTCCTTCAGTGGATGTGAAAGTGCCTCATTTGAGTCGACTCTGAGTTCTCATTGCACGAATGCTGGAGTAGCAGTCCTGGAAGTTCCCAAGGAGAATCTGATCTTACATCTAGACAGAGTGAAAAGATACATTGTTGAACATGTTGACCTTGGTGCATACTATTACCGAAAATTCTTTTATCAGAAAGGTAGGTAAATTTTATTTATCCTTGTGTTTTATTCACAAAGATTAAAAAAGAAAATAAAATCCTAAAATATGAGAACTTTCTTCGCTCCACGTGAAGACTTAATGTACTGAGACTTTAATGGCCACTTGCGAAGTTAGCATTTGCGATAGTCTTTGGACATTTTGATACTTTAATCATCCATTTCAAAATGGGTGTATATTTGTTTTAAGTCCATAATGTATAAAGATAAAAATCTCTTTTCCTCACTGTTTTCATTATAGCCATTGTTCTAGACAGAAAACTCTTAATTTGTCAAATTTTGCAGAAATTCTCTCTGTATACACACGTGTGTTTTGCAATGGCAGTAGTGTATCTGAAAAAACCAGTACAGTTCTCTTAATACATGGTTCCACTGAAATGAAGGATTATCATTTCCATTGAAGATGTGCAGGAAAAAAAATCAGATCAGAGCTTTTTGACCTGCAGAAACAAGGAAAGCCCAAATATTACCCAGATATCCTCCCTCCCCTCACCAAAATGATGCTAACACCATGAGATGCAGATCTTACTGCCTGTTCTTCCTGATTCTGAAAATGATCAAAAAGGAGTGCAGAATAAAGCCTTTTAAAGTTTGAGAGTTCTGTCTGCAGGGTTGTGTGCTTTCCTATGGTGTCTCCTGATGGATAAAATTAGTCTAATGACTCACCTGAAGAGTGCTTGTTCCTTAGCTACCAATTACCAGGTTTGGGTTTCATCTCTTTAGTGAAAGCAGCTCAAACAAGCTTGTTTCCTTCAAATTAAAGCAACAGAGAAGTCTGGTTATAATAAGTGGATGGTCAGTTTAAAAAAAAATCTTCAACTTGTTAACTCTTAGAGCTGATTGCCTCATCCTCTGTTTTGCCCTTTCTTCAAAATATGTCCGTCTTTTGCCTCTTCTTCCCTTTGTGGTACCTTGATTTGGTGGCTCTTGTCACACTTCCATAGTCTCCTCTTTCTGCAGTCTTTCTGTGGCTGAGAGGTAGCCTTTGCTGCATGGTTTTTGTGTGCTAATCTGCATTCTTTGGAGACAGAGAAGTGAGGAAAAATGCTGGTTTCCTGGGAACAGCTAATCCATATGTGGAATGTAGGATGAGGTGTTTGGGGAGAGCCTGAGATTAGAGAACTTTGACTGTGATTACCTTCCTATCTGTCTCCCTTCAGAACAGTTTGATTCCTTGCCACTGTGGTGAGTTTTTCAATCAGCAACTAAAGGTTCAGTTTCATGTTACAGCTGACCTGATTTAAAAGCATTTCAGCACAAAAAGGGGAAGACTATTCCATCCCCCTTCCCTGTGCAAATTCTCTTGTTTTCTGAAAACTCGGGAGGGCTGTTCAGTTACCAACCAAGTAGAAATCTTTCCATCACATTAAATTTGTTGTCTATTGCTGGGTTATTTCTCTTTAGTTTTAGTGAGTCAAATCTACTTTCCTTGCAGTCGGAGAAATGCACTTACCTAGTGCCTGGTAAGAAGTGAGAGTGAACAGTGAAAGAAGGGGGTAGGATTTAAGCCCTTAAGCAACAGCAGTGTATTAGTTTGGTTTATTCTTAAGGGAAATCACACCCTCATGCTACTACAATGCCAGTCACCATTTTATCTCCATTTCTTTCTAGTTGCAATTAAGATGGATTAGATAAAACTGACATAACCTAGTCCTAAGGGTATTGGTGAGGGGCAGTTGGATATAAAAATGTCAGTATATGTATGGAGTAGATTTGGTTGAGAGAGAAACTGTGATTTTTCTTTCCTTCCCTAATCCGGCCCTAAAACTGGGTTTCAGATTCACTGTGCTCATGTTCAGTCCAGCAGGCACAGCCAGGGGCATAGTTTCTACCAGAGAGTTTTCTGTCTGAAAGGAGGTGTACTTCAGAAGCCTAATCAGATATGCCCAAACCCCACAGTTCTACAAGAACCAGACACATTCTATTGGCCACCTAGTGTATTGTCTTTCCCCAGGCAAACTTCAGACTAATCTGAAACAGATGGTGATAAAACTTAAAACAGCATAATAGGAAAGAAAAAAAATGATCAAGGAAGTCAGTTGTAATTCAAAGTTTTTATAGCATGATGCAAGTAATGGTGCAGAAACTTACTAGTTTGAAGAGGAGGTTGGATCTTGATGATATGAATGGAATATTCAGTGGCAAAAGACAAGTTTCAGTGGCACTAGTCAAGTCAGAAGGCCTTGGGTAGATTTGGAGCCTTAATATGAAGCAAAGGATTCTGATTCAGCAATGATAACTTTTAAAGATCTAAAGCCAGAAAAACGTCACAGAATTAGAGAACTACTGAAGCACTCCTACAGCTTGAAAAGAATAAAAAGCGATGACCCAGAGAATTGTAATCCTTTAGTTTTTCATTCTGACTTGAAATAACCAAGGTGGTAATTTGGGACTGTATCAACCAAGGACTGTCAGTTAGAACTCATTAAAGATGTCAGTAAGCATGATTTAATGAAAAGTAGGTCTTTTCACAAAAAGTCTCTGCCCTGTTAATCTTTTGTGTCTTAAAAAAATCCAGTGCATTGATATAATCCATTTTATTTCTCCAAGGTAATTTGGTGAGATGCTGATGGTGACTTGACTGAAATCTTGAATTATATGGATGTAGTAACTTGTTCTTCACTGGTATTGTTACGTGGATAATGGCTGCATCTCGAACTTTAGCAGTGTATGGGGGAGCTGGAGTATTACTAACATAGTCCAACTTAATTGGAATATCTTTAGTGTAAAATATTTGCATGTGACATTTATGGATGAGTCTCATAGATTCACTGATGCATGTAAGCGGGTGAACATTTTTTTGTAAAGGAAATACCAAGGTGAAATCAACACATTAGTTGACCCTTTGCAGAGCAGTGGTAAAATTGTTGATAAATTATGTTCTTCTAAATATGAAAATACTGGTAGAGGCAGTTTAGTGGAGGTTAGAAAAATGATACAGATATTGGTCATCATAATGTTAATTCCCAAGTTTGGATTCAGCTGCTCTACTTTATATCTGAGGTAATGGTGCAGGCTGCCTATGTACTCAGAGAAATAAACGTTGCAGGTCGATACACCTTACTTCTCTCAGTTCACTACAAGAGGTTCATACACAACTAACTCACATGGAGGCATTAATACTTACAGGAGATGAATGCTACTTTTATACTGCAAAAGGTGTATTTGCAAGGTGACTATTTAAAGGTGTATTTCAAAAGGTATATTTGATAGGGGGACTTGAAATTGGAAGGTTTAAGATGTTTATAAGCACAAAACTTATGATACCTGATAATGCTAGTGCTAAAAATAACCCCAAAATGGGGAAGCCAGCACAAGAACAAATCTGTGAAAGCTGCAGAAATTTGACCTTGAAATAAGATTAAGCTTTGGCCAAAAAGGACAACTATGCATGTGAAGAACTTCCTAAAGGCAGACTTTTGTTGTTTGAACTTTACATGACAGTAAAGGGAGGGAACAGAAGATTTCAAGGAGCTACCTGTCAGTTGTCTTGGGGCTTTCTAGACTAGTTTGCCTTTTAGAGCAATCTGAATTATTTTTTGTCCCATGACTAAGATGAGTATGAAACCTTGCAACTAATCTTCTAAGAAAATGCACCTTGAGAGAGCTGATGAACTGCAGTTTGATACAGTGTATTTTTTTTTTGATAGGAAGGAGGAACCTTTCAGGCCTTATGGAAATATAAAAAAGAAGTTACCTTTTTGTGTGAGAAAGTGAAATTCTTACTTCATTGCATAACTTTCTACACCTTTCATACTATTGACTGCAGTGCTTCAGTTTATTTAAAACAAAAAAGAGAAACAGAAGCAAAATCCTTGAACTTGCTATTTCTAAGCAAAAAATTATGGTTCCCAGAGAAGAAGAATGAGAATAGGTAAATGCATGGCAATGTTTTCCACGCAAACTTAGCCAGCTATCTGGAGATGTGTAGATAATGGACTACTTAAGCTGTTGATAGTGTCATTTGTATTTAGTAATCTTTGGTCTTGTCCTATGAGCATTTATCCAGTCCTTTGTTACCATGAATAAACTTTCAGCATTCAGAGTACTCCTGCAGCATCAAGGAGTTCTGCAGCTTGACTACATAAAGAGCCAATTTTTACTGTCTTTGTCTCCTGGCTTCCAGAATGAAAACCAGGATCATCAGATAACTGTCTCACTGCTAGGTGTGAAAGTTTTGTTTTTCTCCCCTTTCCTTGCTGTGTGTTATTTTAAAAGTCTCAGCCACGTTATTTCCCCCAGTTATGTTTCGTTGCCCTTCTGTAAACCTTTTCCAATTGTCAACAGTATTCAAGACACAAGCAAACCGCAGACTTACATAGTACTTTAATGTCTTCTGTTTTCTACTTAAAAATTCTGAATGTCTGGCCATAGCTTACAACCAAGACTTCAATTTCTTTCCCATACATGGGTGTTGTGGTTTAAGCTCAGTCTGCCAGAAACTCAGAACGATGGGTAAAAGATTTATGTGTGTATGCTGGATGAAGCCATCTAAATGCACATTTAGGTAACAGGTTAATCATTAGCAGTATTTTTCAGGGAGAGCCATGCTTATTAGCCTGTCTATAGCTTGATATTAAAGGCTTATTAGTAATACTAAAATTATAGGAGTGGAGAAATTTGTTTCCATCAGCTTCATAGAACACAGAATTTCGCAGAATGGTTTGGGTTAGAAAGGACCTTAAGGTCATCCAGTTCCAGCCCCCCCTGCTGTGGGCAGGTTCACCTCACGCTAGACTGTGTCACCCAAGGCTCTGCCCAACCTGGTGTTGAACATTGCCAGGGGTATAGCATTTACCACTTCTTTGGGCAGCCTGTGCCAGTGCCTCATCACCCTCACAGTAAAGAACTTCTTCCTTATGTCATCCTTTTATCAGTTTAAGTGCTGCTTAGAAGAGAGAGCCCATCACTCCAAAGGAGCTGTCTGTTCTCTCTATCCCCTCAGTAGTGTCTGGGAATTACAGTTCTCTTGGGAAGAACCAAGAGCATCTATTTAGCTGCAGTAATCATCAGGCAGTAGTCACTGACATTGTTACTATTTAGGATAAATTTGAGTTACTGGCTTAGAATGAAAGACTCGACTGAGAAGTAAATGGTTTCCTGAAGTGGTTTTAGGACGAATGAGCTGTTGGTCAGCTTTCCTTTAACAGCTGGCAGCCAGTAAGAAAACCCCTTTGCTCTAATGCTTTAAATTGCTGCATATTCTATCTCCAAATCTGTAGCTTTCAGATGTATGGCTAGACTTGCAGAAATTTGCAGTTAGCAGTCTGGCCATGTGCAACAGTCTGAAGACATTGTAGGACTGATGTCTAATAATGCTGCAGTCTTGTTTCAAGAGAACAGCTGGGAAGAATTTCCCAGTACTGTAAATGCTGTGGTAGGGTAAGAGCAAAATGATTGATTCTGAGTTTCATTCTGAAGCAGAACGATTCAGACTTTCACTTCCAGTCTTATTTCACAAAATACATCAATTGAGCATGATATCCAAAGGTAAATATGATAAAAGCACAGAAGCAGCGCCTCACTCAAAATCAAGTGCTTTTATTTGGATTCCTTTTGCAAAGGAAACTCGTAAATATCTGCCAGGAAAATGGGTATTTACACTTAGGTTTTTCCACTGCAAGTGTCTTTTGAATTGTATCATAGAATCATAGAATAGATAGGGTTGGAAAGGACCTTGGAAAGATCATCTAGTTCCATCCCCCCTGCCATGGGCAGGGACACCTCACACTAAATCATGCCACCCAAAGCTCTGTTCAGACCGGCCTTGAACACCGTCAGCGATGGAGCATTCACAACTTCCTTGGACAACCCATTCCAGTGCCTCACCACCTTTACAGTAAAGAATTTCTTCCTCATATCCAATCTTAACTTCCCCTGTTTAAGTTTGAACCCGTTACCCCTTGTCCTGTCACTACAGTCCCTAATGAAGAGTCCCTCCCCAGCATCCCTGTAAGCCCCCTTCATGATAATATTCGACTATTTTAGCTACAATATTCTATGATAATATTTAACTATTAAATAATATAACTTTATATTTATTTGAATTATAATATTTAATTATTTTATTTAGCTATTTCATGTAACTATTTTATTTTATATTCAACTATTTTATAAAATAAGTATAGTCTCTTATAATGACCAGGTATAAGCAATTAATTATTTCTGTTGTCATGGATTTATACTTTTAATTTATGGCTCTTGCTAGTTGTTTCCTGAATGTCTTTTAATTAAATATTTTTTCAACAGTAGTTTAAATGAAATAACATCAAGCTTGAGAAGGGTTGATTTCAATGAAGTTCTGTGTAGGGTGGAAGAAAAAGCTGTCTTCTATGCTACTTATGTTT
Source organism: Psilopsiagon aurifrons (assembly GCA_025447955.1). Classification (NCBI taxonomy): domain Eukaryota; kingdom Metazoa; phylum Chordata; class Aves; order Psittaciformes; family Psittacidae; genus Psilopsiagon; species Psilopsiagon aurifrons. The sequence goes on from JAOEHY010052976.1 coordinate 22,558, forward strand.
GGCATGAAATTCTAGAAGTATAATTGTACAGTAGCCCTGGCTTTTACAATGAAACTCCTAATTAGTTACCTTTGCATTGGATAGTAAGCTTTGTGCCCTTAAATTCTGCTACTGCTTTTCCTGCTGCAGGAAAGAGAAAAATGTTTAGATACAAGGAAATCCAGGGTGTAGTGGTTAATAAGGTGGAGGTAGAAGAACTTCTGTACCTCAGGGAAATGTAGTCATACATGGGGCAGTATACGCTGTAGCTTGCGGAATGAATATCGAGGTGGGATAGAGGAGGACAAAGAGAATACAAATGAAGGTAAAGAATGGACGTGTAAGTAGTAAATGCGAATAGAGGGCAATGTGGATAGAAGACTGGGGGGGTGCATAGGAGAGCAAGAAGGGCAACTGCCTGGTGTGGAAAGAAAGGAAAGATAATAAAAGATGTTTCTTGTTAGCAGAGAAGTATCAGATTCCACCCGTTTGTGCATTTTTCCAAATAAATAGGAGTTAGACAAAAAGCTTAATCAAATGATAGAGAATTGTGTATTTTCATGCAGCTTCAAATGTTCCTCTTGCCAGCCTGTGTTTTCAAGATGTAGAATAATTTCTCCTGAGAAAACTCCGAATTTCAGGCTACATTGGTTCCAAGATACACAAATTTTATCATCTTTGCAGTTGTCAGTACAGAAAACTACTGTAATTTTTGGACCTTTCCATATATATTGCCAACATACCTTTTTTCTTTAATTTTTTTCTATTATATAAGCAAAGGTATGAATGTTTTTAAGTCGCTTAGCTGTTTAGTGTGGGGATGGCCAAGCTATCTCAGGTTTTGGAAGCTGCAGCATGCTGATAGAAAATCGATGACACATTCTCAATGACTGTGCTTCTGCACCACCCATAAATTGCCATGAATGAACCTATTCCTTGCTAGAGGCAGAATTAAAACTAGGATGCTAATAAGGTGGTTTGGGTTTTTAAACAACAGAAGATCTCTGTGGCATTTACAGGGCTTGTATCAGTGGAGTAGTATAAAGATTTAATTAGGCTTATATGGATGGTCTAATTTATTCATAATTTCCCTACTCATAACTAATTCAGTCACCCAAAACTTATGCCAATATTTACAGGATAATTCCGCAAGATATTAAAAGAATTTTGAATCTTAATTACATCTGCGCAGAGTCTTGGCTTTTGAAGACTTGCAGAGGAATTTGATAGAAACAAGATTCATAATGCTGTGAGCATGTGTCTTTTGTGCCTTGCATGCTCTGAAATCTGAAATTGAAAACATTGAGGGAAGGGGTAATGAAATACCGGATACTGAGGAATAGAACAGGGCCTCCAAGCGCTTAAAGGGTTGAACAGCTGTGTTAAGAGGTGTAATTCTGGGGCACAAGTAAGTTCATAAGGAGAGGACACCTACTTGAAAGGTATTTAATGTGTTGGAAAAAAATATAGTAAGAACTATAGCAGTAACTATAATTTAAAAAGGATAAACAGAATAAAAAATGAGGCACTCAAATGTTTAACACCACAAGTGATTCATTCATTGGACAAGTGACTGCCTTTCACTTTGGATAGAGTGTATTTCAAGATCTGGTTTTGGTTCTTTAAAGATTCATTTCTTAATGGTGATATCAAAACATTTTGCTTTTTATCTCTATAGAACAGTAGTTCATATTAGACTTCTCTTAATGCTGCTGGTTTTAAGAATAACACGTAATCTGTGTATAGCAGTTCAGGAAGTATGGCTACGTTTCTGTTCCGGGCAGGTTTTTGGATTTTTTCACTGAAATTCGCATTTCTTTGAATCGTTAGATTTTCACATAGCTCTAGCTTTCTATTTTTGTGCATGAATAAATTCATTCATACATGCAGATACTCAGCATATGGAATGTGATGACCTAGGACTTGTTTTTCTTGTACAATGCTTGACTTCTATTTTTTGACAGTTTCTCTTAGATTTTCCATTCAGGTATTGCATGTTTAAATTCAGTTGTCATTTGAGATACGAACAGGTTTATATGTTGATGCCTTCGTTGTGACGTACCTCAGTAATGAGGCAAGATACTTCATTATGCTCAGCAGGCTCAATAGAAGAGCCTTCAACACCAATCTCTTAAAGTCTTGAGCTTTAATTTTTGTAAATGCTTTTTTCTAGTATTTTTAATGTGAAGCTGAGCTTGAACATGTATGTCAGTGTATCTCACATAATCTGCTGTTCAGCCAGTGAATAATTTCTTCACCTCTGTATTCTTTCTGCTGCTCTCCCAACTAGGCTACTTTTAGACTCAACTCTTAGCGCTTTAACACCTGGAGTTCTTCAGCATTTCACTTTTAAATATTTATGCGAGTCACTTTGTTTCTCACACTTATTCTATTGTCCTACAGTACTGTGCTTTGATTTTTAATTTTATTTTTTACTATAAACAACTCTTTACCTTCTTTTTCAGCTTCATCAGTTTTCCCCCTTTTACAATTAGCTTGTTTGGCTGTTTTTTGCTTTTTCCATACAAAAATAAGTAAGTCGCATCCTTTGCAAGTACAGTTGTTTGCTGCTCCCATTTTAACACAGAACGGTGAGCTTCCCATTTTGATGCATTTGGCTGCCTTTTTTTAATTTATTTTTAAGTGGGGGTGGGATTGTTTGTACTTCAATGTGAATGAAATTGTTTTCAATATAGGAGCCAACGTAAGAGGAGTGTCCTGGTTTAGGCCTGTTTAAGCGGAGATGCAGTGTTAAAATTCAGCTTTATGTTGTATGAATACAGCTTGTTAGAGAACTGAAGCACGAGAATAAAGTTCTTGTACCGCTGAAGACATACTCTTATTGACTCTTTTAGAGCTGGCAATTTATTTCCAGTGTAACAGCTAAGTATGAAAATACAGTTGAAATGTAAGAAAAAAGATGGAGTTTTATATCTTTTCTTTTTTTTTTTTTTTTTTTTTAATGCAAGAACACTGGAACTATTTTGGGGCAGATGAGAACCTGGGTCCGGTAGCTGTGAGTATAAGAAGAGAGAAGCCAGATGAAATCAAAGAAAATGGACCTCAGTACAATTACCGGATCATATTCAGAACCAGTGAGGTAAGCAGTTCAGGAATGATAAGAACCTCGAAGTAAGTAGGCAAAACCAGGGGGTATGAGTGGGGCTTGTGTGCTTTTCAGCACTGATAATAGAATTTTCTCCTCTACATACGTATAATCCAGAAATCTGATGAAGTTATGCCACCTGTTTGTGTTACACAGACTACAAGTAAGTGTATCAGTGAGTGAGTTACTCCGTAACATCCAGTACAGAGGTAACCAGGAAGGTTGGTTTGGGTGAAGCTTGAGAAATTTTCCGGAGCTGTATTAGCTAGAAGAAAGCAAAGATGAGGGAAATTACTTCCTCCACTTTTATATGTCACATTGAGTACACTGAGAAGTGTATGTACATGCTTTGAATTGCTGTGCTAGGAATACTACTAATAATCTTTTCCAAGCATTAGTTTCCTGTAAAACAAAACTGTTGAATCATTTGAAATACCCTGACTAATGTTAGCTATCAGAGTTGGCGACATTTTGTGTATCGGTGTCTGTTTTGCACAACATAAGTTACTTAACGTCCTCAGTCTGCTGAGAATTGGAGAAAGAGCGTGTTCTGCTCCACTGCTATTGCTAATCAACCTTTCCTCAGTGCATAATTAAATATATAAGATGTTTTTGGTTTGTATGTTTAGCTTATGACATTAAGAGGCTCTGTGCTGGAAGATGCTATCCCTTCAACTGCAAAGCATTGCACAGCCAGGGGACTTCCCCTAAAAGAAGTGCTGGAGTATGTGGTTCCTGAGCTGAATATCCATTGCCTAAGGCTGGCCTTCAACACTCCAAAAGTCACAGAACAGCTTATGAAGCTGGATGAACAAGGGGTAAGTGCAAAGTTATAGAATGAGACAAATTGTCTTCAATTGTCAGACTATAGCCGTGAACTGCGGAATTACCTTTTAGCTCTACGTGATTAGAATCATCCTATTAAAATGCCTCATTTGAACTAAAGCCTGTCATCTCTGGGGAGAATTATGTGCATGTCTTCCTGCAAGTTTAGCGGATTACTTGGTATGTATGAAACCAAGCTCATTGCTCTAATTTACTCACTGAAGTTTTATATTAATGTTATGGCAGTTGTCCATTTTTATTTACTTTAGAAGAGACTGATTGATTAGTTTTCAAAGACTGGGAAGGGAGAAATTTTGTTCTGTTTTTCTTATAGCTACTATCATGATACTATCATGAGAATAGTCTCCCATGTTACTAAATGTCTTGTACTGTTGTATTGGCATAGCTGTTACCAGGGTGCTGCCTGTCTCCTTTTTCTGTTTTGTTTTG
>JAOEHY010052977.1:0-26915 GCA_025447955.1 Psilopsiagon aurifrons
AAAAAAACAACACAGCTCCACACCGGCTACCAAGAAGGAGAAAAATGACTGCTACTGCCGAACCCAGGACAACAACCTAACCAGACAATCTGTTCTTTGCCTTACTACATTTAAAATTGGAAAACATATTCATTAATACTTTCACTGCATTTTGAGTTTATTACTTTCTGTTCTCTTGAATATATCATCAAATAAGATATATTCATTTTCTGGAATCCCCCTTAATTCATTAAAATATCACTGGCAATTCACTGGCATCATCCAAATCATCATCCAAAAATACTAAGTAATCTAGGCAATTCTAGCAATAGCAGGAAGATTATTCTAAACCTTAAAAATACTAAGATTTTCAAAACCCCTGAAAACGCCAGGGAGTCTCAATGAATAAGCAGTAGAAAGAAAGGATTCATAAAGAAAGAAAAGAAATAAATTATCTGACTCAAATGAGACTGGCAAGATACATTTTACTGGTTTGCCCTCTTTTTAACATGGTAGTGTCTCCACTTTTTGCACTTTCTGGTACAATTGTTTATTGGTACTTCAGACCTCCTCTGATGACACAACTAACCACAAGCCCCCATGATAGCCTAGTTGCTTGCTTTTCACTGTTTGTATTGACCCTACTAAGAGGGCTTTGTTTTTCCTTCATCCATTAAAATTCAGTTTGCATGCACACATACAAGTGTTCAATGAATAACTTTTTTTTTCTTTTAAATGTATATGGAAATTTACTGCTAGGATAGAGAAAAGAAATTATATATATATGTATATATATAATGTAAATACATAAAATCTGTGGGATTGTAGGTTTTGACTTTGTATAACAACCAAATTCAGTCAAAATCAGTTGTAATGAATAGTGCTTTTTAAAAAAAAATCTCATTCTTTACATAAGTTGACCTTTCAGTCCCAATTCTATCAAAACTGTCACTTCCATTCTAGTTCCTATTAAGAAAATGTATAGCTTTGTGCTTTTGTTCTAGTTCTCATTCACCAAAATAAAGTTCCAAAATGACTCTGCTTCTGAGGGCTTAAGCAATGATTGAGTCTGTCATTCCTGCCTCTGATGTTTGAGATCCAATGTGCATGCAGGGGCTGGTTCTCCTGTTTAAAATGAGGTTTAAAACAAGGGTAAGTGCAGGGTGCTTCACCTGGGCAGGAATAACCCCAGGTGCCAGTACAAGTTGGAGCCTGACCTACTAGTGAGCAGTTCAGCTGAGAAGAACCTGAGAGTATCAGTAGATGACAAGTTGATCATGTACATGGCAGTGTACCCTTGTGGCCAGGAGGGCAAATGGTATCCTGGGGTGCATTGAGAGGACTGTGGCCAGCAGGTCAAGGGAGGTGCTTCCCTTCTACTCAACCCTGGTGAGGCCACATCTGGAGTACTGTGTCCTGTGCTGGGCTCCTCAGTACAAGAAAGACAAAGAGCTACTGGAAGAGCGTCCAGTGGAGGCCATAAGATTGATCAGGGGTCTGGAGCATTTCTTACAAGGAGAGACAGCGGAAGCTGGGCCTGTTCAGTCTAAAGAAGATGAGACTGAGAGGGGATCTCATTAATGCATATCAATATCCCAAAAGCAGGTGCCAAGAGGATGATGCCAGATGCTTTCCAGTGGTGCCCAGTGACTGGCTAAGGAACAATGGCCATAAATTAAAATACAGGAAGTTTCACCTCAGCATAAGTAAGAACTTCTTTACATGTACTGATTGAAAAAGGATCTGTAGGAAAGAAAGGGAATAGGAAATTAGTGTTCAATCAGTTCTGAATAGATTAAATTTAAGCTGATAACCTGAGCGAAGAAGAGATGACAGAGAGAGACTAAAAGAGAGAGTCCAAGAGCAGAAAAATCTTTACGCGACATACTACCACAAGATCTAATAGTCAGAGAGTCAGAGATCTTTAAGAAGAATTAGTCACTCTCAGAAAGCATTCAAAACAAGCGAAGGTGTCTAGGAGCAGAACCTTTCATGTTATTTTTTTTTCTGGTTACTATTTTTGAATGTACATTTTTGCAGTGCAAATGGAGGAGCTGGAATTGTATCTTTCCCTGTAGAGTAATTAGTTTTATAATTTAGTACCTTTCCTTCTCAGTAACTCCTCTGAAACAACAGGTAGCTGCTTTATGAAACTAAGCATATGATTATTCATGTGGTACCTACAATGCATAAAATTAAACATTTTAAGATTGTGGACTCCCAATATTTTCACCCTTTTCTTTGACATGATTTTCTAATTACCAGAACAAATGACTGTTCAACTACATTGATCCTCAGTATGGCCACTTGCTGCTTGACCTCACACCCAGATGCCAGAATTAAAAAGATAATTTTAAAAGAGGATATTTAACTTTTGTTAATAAGAACACATCAGTCTCTTCAGCAACCTCTTAAACAGTCAATGTAATAAATCATCTTGATTATTTTTCAGCTTCTGCTGATTTTTTTTAAAGAGCCTAACAATGACTTTCAAACAAGCTAGATTTGATCCTTACCTCCTAAACATTGAATGTATCATTTAAAATTGCATCTGATTTATTTTCATAATATTTTGACTGCAAGTAGTGCGTAGATTCTTGCTGCTTTTTATGGCAACCTAACTTTTCACTTGTATAATACGCAAAATACTATTTCTGATTTACTGTTGGTGATCGCTACTTTGTGAAGTCTGATCAAGGTTGGGGGAATGGAGCTGAGGAAAGATGGCAGATCTTTGCCATTAGTAAAAAACAGAAGATTAGCATTTAGTTGCGGGAATAGGACCTCTCAGAAACGATGCTTTGCTTTCCTCATGTCAGCTTACAGCTGGCATGAAAAATGATACAAATGTTGTGAGGTTTTTATTTATCTAACTGAATATAGCTCATTACCTATTTTTTTTTAAATAGAAGCTGCTTTTAGAGTATGGTGTCAGCTTTTTCCCATGACCACTCTGCTCCCGTAAACTTCATTGAACTCCTACAGTACTGCAGTCCTAATCGTTGGCTAAGGAACTACAAAATAATACTATTAACAGTCATGAAGTCTTTTCCTTGAAGGTATAGGAAGTTACTTAATGCATACTTATCTTATAAAATATGTAATCTGTATTAGGCTGACGTAATACATGCATTCTCCTTATGCTCTTATCTCAGAAATATTGTTAAATTGCCTCAGAAGTTTTGTTTAATGTGTTCATCTCAGGAAATTGACACTCAAAAGTTTGTTTCAATATCAAAAGAAAATTACATTACTAGGGCTCAGAGGAAATAAAAACCCCAAATCCTTCACCCGAACTTAGCAAGTACCTGTATATGCACATTTATATGTATTATAGTATCCATACCCACAAATGAGTGGATATAATTTGTAAAAACAAATCAATATGAAGTAGAAATAAAACAGTATTTTGAGTAAACAGTGTCACAGTTTCAGTAATCAACCTCAGAAATGCACTTTTCCACCTAATTTTTCATTAGCTCATTTGAAATTATTTTGCATATTATAACTTCTCTTCAGACTAATATTTAGCTCAGTTGCACACCAGAAGGGAATTATGTTCTGTTGAAGGCATTGTGGTAGGAGACAGCTCCTCAACTTTGCTTCATCCTTGTCCATACAGACAACTCAAATATTTTATGTTAATTCACTGTTAATTTTCTAAGTTATTTATCTTTGTCCTACGTAACCATGCAACAGTCCCAAGGGAAAGGAGGGTGGGAACCAGAGGAACAATGGCAATATTTGTCTGCAATATTACCAACGTTTTGCCCTATTGAGATAAGAAAGATGCAGACATTGCATAAAGCTGTGGTCATGTATTTTTTTCCAGAAGCTAGCGCTTCATCTTTTTATTGATTCCCATCTTTCAGAATTTCATGATAGTAAAAAGGGTAGGTAGGGAATAAATTCTTCCCTCAAGTAGTGAAGAGAAAAACAGAAAAGATACTATATGCACAATTTTTACTTTTTCCTGTAATCTGAAGTCTCCAAGGAGCTTATTCTAACATAATTCTTACATAATTGTTCAGATTTGTTCCGTCATCCTTATAATAGTCATATATCAAACTGGAAGAAAAAAATCAAACCCATATCCAACTCTAAAAAAAAAAAGCATATACGTAGGTATAGATTTTTTTTTTACCCCTGCTGCTTATGTACGTGAAAGGGATGTTTTATGTTAACCATTGTCTTTAATAAAAATTGTGCAGTTGCAGAATCATTTAACTTAGAAAAGACCTTTAAGATCATTGGGTCCAACAGTTAACCTAATCCACCACAAAACTGTGTCTCCAAACACCACATCTATACGTCCTTTAAATACTTCCTGGGATGGTGACCACCATTTCCCTGGGCAGCCTGATTGCAATAACTTGATAATTTATATTCACTTTTTCCTGAATAGGCATATTTCATAGAACTTTTTGACCAATTCTTACAGGAAAGTGTCAGCCTTAATTATAGAAAATTCTTTAATTTCAGAGGTGTTTTAATTTTCTAATACACCACATTTCCGTGATATGCGCTGAATCTACCAGAACATTTTGGTTAGGTTGTCTATCTAAGTGCCATACTTAGGAACACACAATTTGGGTTTCTCATGTCAAAGTACAGGAATTCACTAAAGCGTAAAAGTACAGCTAACTAGTAAATTCATAAGAAAACCACAGGTCCTCTCATATGAAAAACTGTTTATAGACTTAGAAAGTGCATATTACTGTCCAGGACAATCTATGTACAAGGGGCAGAATGCCAGATATTTTGTTCGTTTTCACAAGTTAACAGACTCACCTATAATGGTTTCTTCAAGGATAGAGTGGTTTTTATTTGTTCGTTTGTTTTTCTTCCTGATAATAATGCTAATAACACACCAATATTTTAGTTGTTACTAAGTAATGCTTGCATTTGCTCATGGGCTTTTCTGTCTCTCATGCTCTGCCAGTGAGTAGGGGTAAAAGAAACTGAGAGGGAATATAGCCAGGACAGCTGACCCAAACTAGCCAAAGGGGTATTCCATAACACAGAATGTCATGCTTGGTATATAAACTGCGGAGTGTTAGATGGAGAGGGCAAATCATTAGTCAGAGATGAGCGTGGCATCAGTCAATGGGTGGTGGGCAACTGTAGTGTGCATCATTTGTGTTCTCTCAAAGGAGCAGTATTCTTTCCTCTCTATTTCTGCATTATTATTATTTACATTATTTACTTAATTTATGTAATTTATTTAAATTATTTAAATTATTAAACTTGTCTTTTCTCAGCCTATGGGTTTTTACGTTTTTCTGATTCTCCTCCCCATCCTACGGGGAGTGAGTGGCTGCATGGTACTTAGTGACAGATGGGCTTAAAACACTACACCATCTCTTCCATAATCAGTGGAGAGGAGCAGAATTGGATGGTTTGACTTTATCTTTTACCTATTTCTTTTCACAACTAAGTAGAAATGCGAACACATAAATAATCTTTTTTTCAATTATGAAAACTTTGGTCCCATAGCTGGAAGAAGAAACCATACTTTCATGAATCAAAATGTGTCCTGCCTACTTGGATTTAATGACACATTTTATTCCTTCATTCAGTAGGAAAGAAAAGGGTTTAAAAAACAAACAAACAAACACAAAACCAACATGCACTCCTTAATATGCAGAGATGTCTACCTTTACTTTAGAAGTCACTGTAACTTAAGTGAATGTCATTATATAGTTATTTATTCAAGCTGAAACTGTCCTTGACAGCACTCTACAGGGCAATCTTTCCATAAGAACAAACAATTCTTAAACAATTCCTCCAATCTATTAGGCACGAACATAGTTTTTGTCAGCAAGAGGCATGCATGTTTCTCTTCCAATTATTTTTATTCATTACACAAATGTTCATAAATGTTTATCAAGGACAAATCTGAAGAAATCTTTCTGTGTCTGTATGAGTGCTCTCCTCTTTCACTTTTACACTCATTGCAGTCAAACGTTACCAGCTGCTTTAATAACTTGAATTCAAATAAAATTTCTCTCCGAGCTTCTAATGCCACACAAAAATGAACGGTATTTATGGTTTTAGGTACCAGAACTTTACTGTTCTCAATGCCAAATTTTGGTAAGTCTGTCTCTAAGTAATTCTTGTGATCATTAGTATGTTTTCCTCTGGCACAAGCATGGGTGAAACATGTTCAGTGAGCTTACCCCACTGCAACATGATTTTCACTCCACACACCTTGCACTAAACCAAATGTTGCTAAAAGTTGCACAGAGCATCTCTTAGAGCACTCAGGCCAAACCTGAGATACACCTGTGAAGTTTCCACTAAGCAGACAGTGTGATTTCTTGTGATTTCATTTCACTTGATCTTCTGTTGTATGATGCCACCTGGTTCCCACCCCTATTGCTAGACTGCACCTTAGCCCTTATCTGGACTGAGAATCTGCATTTACTATAAATGGTGGTCGATGAAAAAATGAACATGAGCTGGCAGTGTGCTCGTGTCCCTGCCCATGACAGGGGGGGTGGCACTAGACAATCTTAAGGTCCTTTCCAACCCTAACTATTCTATGATTTTATGATTCTATGATGTACAGTGCTGCTGTCCCTCCCAGTGCTCATCCTAGAGCAGGCAAGACACAGGAAATGAGGTGAACATGTAGGTAGTCTAGATGTGTTTTACACGTGCATAAACAAAAAAGATAATCACCTGTTTAACCACCCACCAAAATGAAAAATTATGATGTAATTTGACCATACCTGAAAAAAAGAAGAGGGATTAAACCAAAAAGCTTTCTAACAATTTGCTTCCAATTGCTATAAAATATTTTTTAAGGCAAATAAATTGTAAGATGCTTTCAGGATATATGATATATGCAACAGATACATTCTTGGAAAATTATGTGACATACCATTATTTTCTGTATATCCCTTTACAGTGTGGAATGGCCAGTTGCAGTTCAAAAGTGAACTATGTTCCCTAAAATATAAATGTGAAAAGTTGTGGAAAACTGATTATTTTTTTTTAAAGAAGCTTCATACTTTAAAATGCTTTGATTTTCATGCCATAACTAACTAAGCTATGGTTAAGACAGGTCACAAATACTGGTGTAATCCAAAAAAAAGTAAGAAATCAAGAGAATACTGTTATAATACTTTCTTATCAAATAGTAAAACAATGCTGTAAGAAGCAATTCAGATATTCCAATAATGTTAGAGATACAGAAAAAGAAAAATTAAAATGTCATTGTTAATTGTTGCCGGAATTGACAGTGTGTCTAAGACACAGACATAACAATAGACAGTAAAAAATTAGAGCCTTGCTTCTAAGTCTTTTCCTTCACCAAGAGGCAAAGGCAACTATTTAAATAAAGAATTACTTAAAGAGAATCAGGGAGAGTAAAAAAAAGACATTTCGTAAAAAATCAGCAGCTTTTGAGTTGCTTCTTCAGATTCCTTTAATGAGGCCTAGGTTAACTCCTTATCCAACTTCAGCTTGTGAATCTTCCAACTTGAGTGGTGAATCATCTTCATGTGGTTAAAAAGCCAAATCCAAATTACTGCTTGCTGTCTTTACCCTTTGCTCCTCTCATTATGTAATCTGCAAGAACTCATTTCTATTTTGTGAACAGCTGTTTTGGAAAATAAAAATTGCTTTTTACACATGGCAAAATCTGTGACACTACACTGAGCAAAAAATGTTTAAGTCTTGCCCTTTCACAAATCTGTCAGAATGGTAAATTTTATGAAATGTTAATTTTTAATATATATTTAATTAACATATACATACACACATGCACACATGGCAATAAAGGAAAAAAAAAAAAAAAAAAAAAAAGCTCATAGACCAGAATATTACAAACCTAATCATTGATATGTGTATAAAATATCATTATGGAAGTTTATGTAGTTTTCATTTAATTTTGTGCAAAGGTTATAATTTTCTTATTATTTGTGCAATCTACATTGTTCGATAAATTTATATTCAGCAGAAAGAAAACAGACAGTTCTCAGTTACCAAACAACTGTTCAGTATATTTGCTGTATTTTGTCTTTTTGTCCCATCTCTCATATAGTCCATAGTTTTACGTATTAAAAACTATGAAACTAGTTTTGTATACAAATTTAAAAGGTCAGGACCAAAAAAATGGCATATTATAAATATAAATTCCTGATTGGAGCAGTTCTGTAAAGTTTAAAATTGCAGCAAAAACCTGTGATATAGAGAGATTAATATAAAAGTTTTCCACTTATTTTGAGTGCCCAGTATAAAATATCTCAGGCATTATATTTCAGGACTGTTTAGCACTTTGTATCAGTAAACAGTGGTAGAATGTAATTGATATTATTTGTAAAAGGGAGTTTTTATCTACTTGGAAAACCTGATCTTTATATCTCAGATCCAGCATCAGATAGGGATGAATGGACATTTAAAAAGCACTTCACACAAATAATGACGGTGATGTTTCAGCATTAAACAAATCTCTGTAGAAGAGGAAAGACCAGAATGTGGGTGTTATATAAACAAAATTACCTTAAATGTTTAACCTTTATTCAAATAAGAATTAATCCTAATCCAAGGCAAAGATCCTGTGAAAAATTAGACAATGATTGCACATTGTGCCTAAAAGCTTAGGCACAATGACAACATTGCCATGTTAGTATTTTTATCTCTTTTTAAGTTTTGTTAATATACATATAACCTGCATGAAAAAAAAAAATAATCTGAATTTCATGTGATCAGACAGAAACTCAGATTCATTTTAAGCAAGATTTGCATTCCTCTTCCACAAATTTACCTAATTGATTTATTATTCATGTAAGCTGCTTTCACAATTTCCTATACTAATGTACTCCACAGTACTTAGGGTGCATAAGGAATAACCTCTATTAGATTGTTCTGGAATTGACAATACCTTCCACTTCGTAATTTTATTTCATGAACAATAATTCTTATATTTTCGAGATAGATTGATTATTTCCTAGTTCACTTTTTTAATGCTACATATTCTTTCAAACCTTTACCATTATCAGTCTGCATTTTCTAGATTTAAGTGTCCCAATCTATCAGTTTCACCTTATACAATAGTGGTTTTTTACATATTTTGTATTTGTTTGTTGCTTTTCTAAGAAACTGATATAGGTTTCTAATAGTTCCTTGAGATATAAGGACTAGAAATGCGCAATTATTAAATATATCACCATAATAGGAGTTTGAAAAATGATATAATGATATTTTCTTGTGTTCAATATTGTAATTCAATATTATAATTCAATATTATAATTCAATATTACAAGATGTTTAATTCTTTAGTCAGTTTCATCTTTACTGCTTTAAATACTTTTTTATCTTTAAAGACTTTTTGTCTTGTCTAAAGGAAAAAGCTGGTAGAAACCCACAGAACTTGAGTGTATTTATTCTTGACAGACTACTGTCATCTCAATGTTAAAGCATCCTGCATCTTCTCAGTGAAGTTTCTTGTTTGTCTTCATGTAATACTCAGTATTCACAGAAAGATAAAAGCACAAAGTGAGCATAAATAGCACAGGGAATAGTGTTAATTTCCTGAAAACTTCTGTGCTTGCCTTTAATCCTATGAGTTTTTCCATTAATTCCAATTGATATGCGCTACTGCTTGTAAGGACTGGTATCATGGGGGTCTCTGGGTATTCTGAAATACCAGTCATAAACACAATGCCTAATCCCATATCCTGGTTGCTTGTCTATTTTTCTGTAAGATCTATGAAGTATTGTTGCACGCAGCTTAATAACTTAAATGAGTACAAGAGAATGCGAAGAATAATTCAGGGGCTTCTCATTGGTTTTCTTTACTGAAAGCTTTGTTCCCTTCTGTGTCCCACAGCCAGAGGCCTAAGTTGTTCAAGTATGATTCTACTGTGTTCAATATGATTCTTCAGATGTCCTCTGAACTACACGTACCTATGTTACACATAAACTACACAATTTAAACCAAAATATATTCAAGCAATCTGTGTTCTTTTCTGTTTATAAGATTTTTAAGCTAAATTCCAGAAGGCTAATAAATCTTACATGTAAAGCAGAATTTCAACTAGCTGTCAGCAATACTGCCAGGTCGCTATATGATTTGATGAGAACATAGTATTTATGTACTATGGAAGAATAAAACCATTCAGGGGAACAATATGAAAGACAGCCCATATGGTTAAGCAGTTAAATTCTAATGGAAACACAGAAATATTTAACAGCATGTTAGGGGGAATATAGATCTCTTTTTCTAGTGTAGTGAAATTTGAATCCGTAGTAATTGCACAACTGGTGTTTACCATACAAAACTCCAGCAGAACAGAAGTGATGAAATTAAAACCTGTGACAAGAATAGTAAAAAAACAGACAAGAAAAAAAAAAACAAATAATGGAAGAGTTCACAGCAGAGGATAACTCTTTGGCTTCAGTTTTGTATTTAACTGTGAAATTTTATTCCTTGCATTTTCCAAAGTTCACAGTTTTCGTGATGAACTGAAGATACTTTTTTCTTTCTTTTCTTTCTTTTCTTTCTTTTTTAACATGGGGAAATATAAAGATTTTTTTGTGTACTCTGAAGTGCACAAAATATAAATTCTCTTTGAACCTCAAGAACAGATTGAAGAGCCCGTAGAATTTTATAGTGCAATTCCCAATGTTGCACTGTAGAAGGTGAAAGATTTCTAAAGAGTAATAAATCAATTTAAAGAAAACTTCAAAGTAATTTTAGTTGCCAGGTCCCTGGTACTTCTTGTAAAATCAAGAGGGAATAAATATAGATGTTTTCATTGTATTAAAATCTGGAAGTTCTAGAGTAAAATTCTTCATAGCAGTACATACATAAGGATCAAGTGCCCTTTCAGTTGTCATGTGATGTCCCGTCTAATCTTCAGGTGCTTTTACAGAAAGGCTTACGTGAAAAAAATCTGTGTAAACTCCTCTGTGTGGGCCAGTTGGGAGGTTAGGAATTTCAGAGGTGAAAAGATGGTTTTCTGTCACTAAGGAATGTCAGTAAAATGTATTCTTTTGTTCTTTCTTAATTTTCTACAGATAGCTTTAACAGACAGAGAACTAAACTGTATGTCCCATCTCATTATGAATGTGACTGTTTTGAGAAACTAAAGAAAACTCAGAGTTCAGACCAAGGTAATTTAAAAAATTTCAAACATAATTAGACATAAAGGTAACCCTTAAATTTGGCAGTTTTCTCAATAATTTGTGGTAGTATTGAGCCTTTCATCGTGTATCTGAGTCAGTTTTCTTAAATCATCTCTCCTGCTTCTTCATAGCCAAGGAAGCAATCGAACCACTTGTCCAAAAATCTAGAGCAAATATTAAATGGTGACTTCTTTTTTTTTTTTTTTTTTTTTTCATGTCCCTCTTCAGCTGGAAGTTTAAGCTTTCCTTTTTGCACCTTTCCATCAAGTTGCAGACTTCAGGTATTTTCTTGTAGAAGTCAAATGAGTGCATACCAAATTCAGACCCCGGAGATGTGTATCATTCATTTCAACAAAATAATTTTCTCTCAGGGCTTTTAAAATCTGTAAATTAATTTAGAGAAACCGAAGGGAAATTCTTTTTACATTTCTACACTTCTGTCCAAGTCAAAACTTTACCCTATAGTAATTTTAGCGTTGTTTAACACTGTGATAAAAGCTATCTTGGTATTCAATTTTATTATGGATAAAATAATATTATAAAGTCTTATTCAGTAGGGATGTGGCATTTTGCACGAAGCTGAAGTGAAGAAACTCTTATGTCTAATAGAAAATGTTATGCCAACTACGAGAAGAGTGTTTCAGAAAATTGTAATAGAAATTAGAGTTATAGAAAAAAAAGAGAAATTTGATTGCTTACCTCACAGAGATGAATAAGAGCATATGTCAGTAAAAATATACACAATGGAGACAACACAGAGAAAGTATCATGGATCAAGAGCTTTTGGTTCGTTTTTTTTTTTTATTTGTTGGGGGGTTTTTTATTTTTTTTTTTTTTTTGTTTAAAGAAGATCAGTGGGACCATTAGTGAAATTAAAATAAACAGATTAAATACAGATTAAAGGACACTTTTTTTTTTTTTTTTTTTTAAACTTTTCTTCATATTGCTGCTGTCATGGAATTTCCATTGAATGACCTTCAAGAAAAATGTTTAGGCTAAGAGAGGATGTAAACATGTAGAGGCATGACAAGAATATCCTACGCATTTCTAGTTAATGCAGACTTTAATGTTTGGGCATGGCATAAAATCTCATGAGTTCTAATGAAAAAAATTTCTAGTAGGTAGGGAGCTCAAATACGAATGCCAGAAAAAAAGAGAGTGGCAAGTAAGTAGATTATTCCACATAAATTAAATATAGAGTTCCATGTATATTCATTGCAGAATCTAATTCTGCTTACTTCACTAGATAATGTCTTAGACTTGAATTTGTGTAATTATATTAAATAATTATTTATTTGACTTATATTTAAACATATTTCACTTATATTCGACTAAAATGACTTAATTTTTAATTGTTTATTGAAAAATTGTAATTTTTTAATTATTGTTTATAATAATTATAATTATTCCTATGGGAAAATAGGAGATGAGGTAAGAAATCTAATTTTTTAATATTAGCTTGGCTGGTTTCAGAGATTCATCTGTTTAGTGGACAGCTATATTTTTCTAAAGCATGTTCATATATTTATGCCAATTTTAAAAGAACACATTCAATAGATCCATTTGCGCTTTTTCTCAGAAACTTCTAAAAATCAAGGGACCTTCACAAAATGTCTAATTTTTCATCTGTCTGCAAATGTCCTTCTGGTAATACAACTCCTCAGACATAAATTTCAGTAGAGAGAAAAAAGAGATTTCTAATTCCTTATTCACTATGCCTTTTCACTGCAGAAGGAAAGTGGTAGTGTATCAGTGAGAAAGAATTTGAATTTTCTTTCCCTCTTTCTGTCAATTTGTCTGACTATTAATGGTCTACTAATACTGTCCATTTTGGTTTTATAGACTCTCTCCTTATCATTTAAGCAATAACTTTTGAAGAAGGAGTGGATGGGATAGAGACTCAATTAACCAGCTAAGGATCAGTTGAAATATTTTAAATAAAATTAGAATATTAATATATATAATGTGAAAAATTAATGACTGTTGATATAAATACTTTGAAAAATGGAAAAAGGTCATGCCTTTGTGAGGAACATCACAGCTTTGCTAGAACAGCTATATATGTTGGCACTTCAAAAGTAAGAATTTTCAGTGTTAAATCCTTGTATTGTAGAAACTGACCGTCATTTTCTCCAAAGAGAAATTTAAAGAAAAATTTTGTCTTAGAGTGGCAAGTGTTTCTTTTCTTGTTTCTGACAATGACAAAAGGTATGTGATGTGGAATAGAAGACAGAACACAACTCTGGACTATGCTTAACATATATATCAGGTATAAACATTGCTCCTGCAATGTTTTAGATCTCTAAAAAACTATTTGGCCTTTCTTGCACAAGACAGTGAAAAGTCATGTTCTTGAAGGCTACTATAGCTTGTACATATATATTTAATGTAGCTGTCTTAAAGAACAGAAAGAATAAATTATATGGCTCAGTTCATTTTTATAATTATTTTGTTACCCTTATTTTGCCTCAGCTTTGCGTGTTGATACATCCAAAAAATTTAATTTGAACTTTCATGAACAGCTTGCGTGCTGCCAGGGCTGCCTGCAAACTGAAAGAAACATATTACACAGCATAATTGACTTAAAATAAATGAACCACAATTGGATTTGCCTTATTGAGTTTACGTAAAGTAGTTAAATTTACCTAAATCTTTGTAATTACGATATGGCACATTTTGAATTACAAAAATTAAATCTGCTTCACAGATGCCATTTATTTTAGATTTTGCATATTTCTTTACCTTTTAATCTGTTCTTTTGGACTACAATTTTTTTTTATTTTTAGCAGTTGATTACATGCATTTGAAGTAAATCAATGAAAAATAACAAAAATAAATGGAAAAAAAAATTCTCTGTAAATTGGACATATGATACTAAAATTAAATAAAGCAATGAAATAGCCTGACTCAGCCAGGCAGTAGGATGATGATTTCTGTAAGAGTAAGGAGATGCATATAATAACCAACACTGTTTATGAGCTTGCTAATTGTAATGTATTTGCTCATAGAATACACTGCATTGATCAATATATCTCAGAGAGGATCATCTTGTTCCAATAATTATAATTTGATATTTTTATTCCTCAGTTGTTGACTATAAGATTGTAACTATAGAAAGGGAAGTCTCATTAAATGCTGCATGCGCAAAAGATCCAAGACTCCTTGTTATATTTTAGATTGTATATTCTGATTTTTGAAGAACACATGTATCCTGCAGCAGCTATATTGAACTTAATTTATGTAAAAATTTAACCTTCATCCATCCCTGATATCTCAAGAGCTATTCATATAACCAGAAATGTTTTATGTTCTGTTCTATATTTTGCCTCATTCTTTCATTTATTTTTTTTTTTTAATGCATCTTTGTGACTTTTTCTTAAATTAAAAGTACAATTCCACTGTATTCTGAAACCAGGCAAAATCTAGATCCTTCTTTTCCTCTTATTCTTCTAGATTCCAGTTCCATAATCAAGCTTTACTTGTCAATGGAAAAAAAAAAAAAACAAACCCACAAAAACCAAACCAAAATCAAATGAAAAACCCCCACCATTTTCAATTTAAGAGCTTAAGATCATGCATTATTTGGGAGGCTATAGTTGGAAGTAAATTAAGTACACTGAACTCTACAACAACAGGCAGTTTGCACAACCACTGTAGGTTCATTTGAGTGAATCATGTAATGATTCACTTGAGGTTTTGATTATTGCTTATGCTTGGATTATATTTTTCTAATTGAGATCTAACCTTTACCATACTGCTTTTAAGCAGATAGCATTCGTTCACTCGGAAATACTGAGAAAATTGATTTATTATAAATGAAGACCTGTTATTTTGTTAAAAAAAACCCCTTTGGATTAGCATTGGTTCAACCAGCATTTTGCCAGCAGCAGTTAATTATCTCACTGAAGACCAACTGCTGTATCTCAAAACCTGAGAAAATACTCAGGTTTAAAGGAATACCTAACATGAAGGCATAAATATAGCTGTTGTGTAATGTTTGAAAGATGAGAATTAGGAAGAGGACTTAACTGATGGACCTGTATTTCCACATAGTGAGCACCTGTCTCACATTGCACGCATAATCTGAAATCTGATCTTCCTGGTCCAAAACATTATAAAAATTGATATTTTTTTGAAATTTATTTTGCTTAGAAATGCACAACTGTTACGTTTTTATTATGTTACCAAGAGCACTAGGACTTACAAAACAATTTTCAATAAACCTGTCTTGTGGAAGGAAAGTAGTACTGTGCAGCTGAAAGAAAGAGAAACAACTTTAGATCTTGCCAGCAAATTAGAGTTGGCACAGTTCACCTAAAGCTGTATAGAAGATTAATTTGAAAATAGAATACACAGCATACTGCTGTGTTCCAGAAGCATTCTTGAATCATATTCAAGGAGACTTGTACATCAACAGGAATTCTGATGGCCTTAGCCTGTCCTTATTCTCCCCCTTTCTCATATAAAGCAAGACCCCAGTGTAAAGTGTGCCAGTGAGCTAGAATCACTTTAGTCATTGCCAGGCACGAAAAATAGATGAAGACAGGACCCTCTCTTTGCATAGCGAAAGTGGGAAACTACAAGGTTGTCATCGTCAAAGAGTAATATTATTGTAATGCAGTTGTCACAAAACCTGGTGCAGGACTGTGGAGATGCCATCACAGGCAGGGGTGAGAAGGAAATCAGACTGAGTATGTGTTTTCACCTCTGTTCCACTAGAAAACAAGCTTATACATACACGGAGCATGTTGCAAAAAAGTGTTTGTGGGTGCTGCCGAAGGCCGCTCTGAAAACAAGGTAACAGTCCCTTTCTTCAGATGGAAGCTTGATTGTAATGAAACAAGGGTAGTTACATAGACTAAAATAGCTCTAAAATTAGTTAATAAACTTGCCTAGCATTTTGCACAGTGCTTCATCTTTAGTTAGAAAAAAAAAAAAAATTGATGTTTGAAGTAGTTGTATGTTAAACTAAATATTTTAGCATTCTTTAGAACAAACACACTTTTCTGTCCTTTTCCCCAAAGATGAATTTGCTTTTATGTACTTAACTTATTTCTTTTCCTGTAATAAGTTTCACATATTATGAAAATTAGTTTGTCTGTTATTAAAAAAATAAAACAACCCAAACAAACCCAACCACAAAGCAACCAACAAAGGGCCATATATAACATCTGCAAATTAGCCATAAAGCTAAGACCCTTTTTCATTGCTTTTTTTTTTTTGCAATCAGGACACTTGATGCATGCCCTGCATTATGCCTTAAGCAAATAATCTTATATTGTCCTCTCTGTACACAAATTTAACAGTCCACTTTGTCTGTAAGTTTGAAGATTATTGTAAATAATCACTGCAAATTGTTTGTATTTACAAATTGTTAAGTATCTAATCCTAATATCTATCCAAGAGAGTAAATACAGAGGTGAGGGACAGAATCTAGAAATTTTAAGTGTGTCCAAAGCAAAATAAAGTGTCAGAAGCTTAAATGTTCTTTTAAGTTCTAACCTTTGCTACTGTTCTTATGTTAAGGACTACGGGCTCAGAAGTGTTGCTCCATTTGTGTTATGAATTCACAAAGTTATAAACTGACAAGCAAGGTATGGTTCTGCTGCTGTAGGAATTATATTGTTATTTTTTTTCTTTTTAAGGAATTTGCCTATTAAAGATGCATAATGTTCTATTATGAGGATGAATGAAAACTGAAAGTTTATGGGACTGGTAACATTCGCTATAAGCAATTATTATACGTGGAATTATTTTCATAGAATAACATTGAGTCTACCTTTAAATGTTCAGTACTGATAATAAAGGCTAACTTCATGGTTTTATCCCTTTAGGTTTACAGTGTTAGAATAACATGAATTTCAAATAATCTTTAACAAAAAAAAAAAAAAAAAAGAGCTGTTAAGTGATCTAACTGCCATCAGAATCACAAAAGAAGCAAACATATGGACATGCTGATAGTGATTTTGCACAGTCTGATCCTTTATGGATGAACTAGCTCTATTCCAGACTGATTACTCTGTCATTCACTGGAGCCTATCTTGTCTGCTGCTGTCATGCTTGGTCTTTGACATTAATAATGCGATTAACATTAGCTTTGACTGTCACAACACCAACCAGAGCCTAGAAAGATACCTGAGAGGTTGCTTTGGTTCAATTTAATTTAAAGACAGACCTTTAAAGCCGTGCCTTTAGGCAATGATTCTCAAACTAAGCCTAGGACAGAATACTGAATTCCTTTTGGAAAGGCAAACGTCAGCATTGTTTAGGTAGTTCCCAGCTTAAATTCTTGAGATATGCATATAAACTGCACAATTGATTTTATTATGTGATCATCTATTATGATTAATATGTATAAAATGAATATTTTCTTTTAACATAATTGTCCTTCAATTTATCAGTGTGTAGTTCCCCTTGTAAAGGATTCATATAAAGAAAAATGTTGCTGTTTCTTTTCTGTGATGTGACTGTCTATAGATATCTTCAGTTTCATCCAGTGCTCACACAGATGTCTCTTTTAGGAAAGCAAAGCAAAGAATATACACATTCAGAAAAGGTACAGGGCAGAATTTTATGGTTCTTTAGATGTCTTGAGAAAGTGGCAACTCATAACCTTAGTTCTGGAACCTGGGGACCAAGGTGGGACGGAGCCCTGTATGCCCATGTCTCTATCATACTGGGCAGCCCATACTTGGTCGAAGTCAACTGCAGCTGTGCTAGAATGAGAACAGGGCCACAAATACTCATTCATTATTCTTTCCCATGTATGAACAGCCCCTTCCAGGGGTTTCTAAGTGTGTTCATGAACTCTGAAGTTCTGCAGACCAGGGTTTCCCTCCACTTTAATATCATCAGCAAACTTGTGGTGTGTTCAGCTCCTGTATCCTGATATATGATTAAAATATTGAGCAGAACTGGCCCTTGAACTGATCCCTGAAGAGCACCACTGGGGACTGGCTGCCAGCCTGATGTAGTTCCATTCACTATAACCCTTAGAGAGCTCCCGTGCAGCCAGTTCTTCACTCAGCACACTGGATATTTTTCTTCTCACAGTTGGACAACCTGTCCGGAAGGCTATTGTGAGGGATAGTACCAGAAGACTTACAAAAATCCAGAACAACTACATCCTCTGCTTTTTTGATGTCCACTAGGCAAGCAACCTTGACAGACAAAGGTATCAAATTCATTCAACAAGACTTTTCATTTGTGAACTGTGTCCAATGACTGCACTGTTGTTGAAATACCTCTCATTAGCACCCAGATGATCTTCTCCATTACTGTGACAGAAGCTGAGGTTAGTCTAGGTGTTCTGTCATTTCCTGGGTCTACCCTCGTGCCTTTCTGACAAACTGGAAGAAGGCTGGCTAGCTTCCAGTCAGCTGGGAGTTCCCCAGACTTCCAAGACCTTTGGTATACAGTTGAAAGGTATCCTGCTGTGAAACTGGCTAACTCCTTCAGGACTCTGGGATGAATCCCATCAGACCTCAAGGACTGCTCCCTTACAAGCGCAGTACCCACAAATGGAAGGTCATGGCTCTTGCAGACTCACAGGACCAGGGAGCCCCAAGTCTACTATGCAGACTGAAGACTGAGGCAAAGCAGAAGCATTAAATGCCTCTGTCTTGTCTTCATCCCCGTGTTTCTGGTGACCATCTTCATCAAATATTGTTCTGAGACTTCCCTCAGGCTTCCTCTTGCTCTTAGCGTACTTCAAAAAGGCTTTTGTTGTTTGACAGAACACTGGCCCGAGTGTACTAAACCCCTACAGACTAGGGAGGCAAGCAGTCATGCTTACTTTTGTGACCCTGGCCAGTCAGACAAAAAAAATGCTTGGCCTAAATTGCCTTGAAAATACTTCCATCCTCCAGTTTTCTGCAGTATTTTCAAGTGTAGCCTGAGCACCTTTGAACTTTGTTGCAACAGCCATTATTGTCCGCTTGTCTTAAACATGTCAGCTGGTACTTTTGTTGGAGGGACTTTCTGCTATGAGTATGGAGCTTTTAGGACTCATTCTGCCCTTTTATGTGGCAGAAATGGATCAAAATGTGCAGGAAATGCTAGATATGACTCAGTTTTTTGTTGTGATTATTTTTATTATTATTACTGTCGTCGTTACTGTTATTGTTATTATTATTATTGGTAACCTTCACTGTAGTTGTCAATGTAAAAATAGTGGAAATATTTCTTAAAAAAACCTACTAGCATTTAGTTTTATGATGTTGAATGCTAATTTTGTTTTTCATGGCAATGAGACAGTCATAACCACAGTCAAATTATCACATTTCTTCCCTGTTCACTCTCCACTGTGTTCAAACTGGAATAAAATTAAGCTCTGCTATCCATTTCTTGCTCTAAAAGCTTTTTAGCACATACTATGGAGTATTTGATACATCCATCAACACTGTTGGCAACAGTGAGTCAGTTTTGAAGTGGATTTATTTCCTTGTGAGGAAAGAAAAGCTAGGAAAAATTGTTGCACAAAGTGGGAGATACTTCATGCAGTTTTGGAAAAATTTCTTGGTATCACAAGAAATTCTAAGGTATTTTTCCTATCTAATCCAAATACTACATTCACAAGTTACCTCTTGCAACCTTGCAACACCACCACCCCCACCACCACCTACCTCAGAAAAAGTAGAGTCCTTAGTGTAATTTGTTTTGTTCTAGGTCTTACTTGATACCATTGGGATGAAATTCTTTTTTTTTTTTTTTTCCTTTAAAAACTTTCAGTGATTAGGTGCTGGGAAATGACACCTAGCAGTACATCTTGCTTAGGAATGTGGGTTAGTATTTTATCATGCTTTTTAGTTCAACGTAATATGAACAGGAAGGAAGTTTGAACAGAAGTGCAAAGGAATGAGCCGGTGTGTCCTGGGATGTCAGTATGCAGGTGATGCTCAGCTTCATATAACCTCTGATTTGGGTTATGCAGTTGAAAAATTTCCTTAGGCTGGAATTAACTAACTGTTGACTTGCTGAATTTCAGCCAGAGAGGATGAGAACAGCATATCTACACGGCTATCAAAAAACAGATCCATCCATAAAGAGCACATGATCTATTATTTTCCTTTGATATTTTGAGGTAAAGTCACAGCCTTGGTTAGTTTACTGAGGAACAGGCTGTGACGTAAAAAAGCCAAACAAATGCAAAATAAAGGAAAAACCCTTTCCTCTGGTCCTCTCTCTGCACACGTTCTTCAGGAGAGAATGCAGTGCTGGTGTGATGGGAACTACCTTTTTTGGTTGAGAGATAGCTGCCACCTCAGTTTTGGCTGCTTTTCTGGTCATGGCTGAGCTTCAGGGTCACACACACTTAATAAACAGTCCTTTATCAGAACATGCTGTCATAACTGTGTGACTTCCATAGATGTGGATGTGGTATGGTTTTGACTCAAATTTTCTAGATAGCTTAGTGACAATCTCCTCATATTACAGAAAAGTTTATGGTTATTAGAAGCCTGCAGTTAATATTTTTTTTAATTTTTTTTTTTTTTTTTATCCTTTAAAAGGGCAAAGATTATTCCAGGAATATGTGTTGGTTTTTTTTTTGGTTTTTTTTTTTTCTCCTTTTAGAAAAAGAAATCCCAATTATGGATTTCACTCCATAAACCTTTCCCCTAAATCTGGTTTTGTACAAACACTCCTAATTCTCCTCACATTGTAAAATTCACTTCCATGTCTTCCTGTGACTGACAGCTCAAGACACAGGTATTTCAGAAAGTTGCAAGGACCAGGAGGTCTTGCAATAACTCACAAGTGCTACATGGCAATCCCTTCCTGCTGTGGTCCCTCTAGCTGTCAGAGCCAAGATGGGTGGGCAGCTGTGTCTCAGATCTCAGGAGAACCCACTCAACCTGATCACTGCTGCCCCTTCTGACTTGTTTCCTCCCCAGCCGTGACCAAAGTGTCTCAGTAATCCCTAAGCAAGCATAGCCCTGCTCCTGGCACCTTATCTCAATAAGATAACTAGAATAAAACTGGATAAAGGAACATTTTCTTCTATAGGCTCTATTAGTTTTGCTCGAGCACCAGCATGTTTATCCACTTGGACTTGCTTGTGTCATGATAAAGATTGGAGATCACTCAGTTGCAGATAACTGGACCAAACAATCATGTTTCTTTAGAAAATATTAGAGCAAGAGCATATGTATACAAATGTGGGGTGTTTTTTTAGAGACAGAAACAGTTCTTGTGTTTCTATAATTAAAGTTTGTATGTTGCTTGCATATTTGAAGATTGCATGTTTTTCAACACATCATCTCTTAGGGTTTGAAGACAGAAAGAAATGTCTAGATCATTTAGTCTACTGTTCTTCCTAGCATACACTGAAGGGCTTCCCTAAACAGCATAAGCTTCCCTTTAAATTGGGGAGAGAAAGCTGTTAGATTGTCATCCAGTCTCATGGATGGTACTGCTAGTGAAAAAGAAGACATCACAGTGCTCAATTAATTGTTCTTCTGCAAGTGCCACCAGCTTTGGCTTCCACCCAGCAGGTTCTGTAGTGTGTTCCGCACTGACACCACAAGGCTGCAGAGAGCGTTCTGTAGGAGGGTATGTATGGAGAGAGGCAGTTCTAAATCTGGTGATGAACTATCCTGTCTTTTTCTTCAGTTCCCTGCCACTTGTCCCTGTAGCCAGTTTTCTGTTGACACTGCTTATGTGGCTATATGGTGAACCAATTCAGGGACCTGGTGCAGATGAAAACTTCAAGCAAATAAAAAATGGCAGGTTAGCTGTCAAGCAGAGCAGCTCCCTGAACTGGCTCACAGCATAATGAAGTTACTGGTGCTGGGAAAAATGGTCTGATAACTAAACAGGCTGAGCTCTGTCAATAAGGCATGGTTTTTAGTCCTTCAGTCATCTCATGACTCTTCTTAACATCCTCTTCAATTTATCAACGTCTTTCGAAGCACTGATTTCAGATACTGCTCATTCTAGTAAGGGAATGCACTAAAGCAAAGTAAAATTTCTGTGTTGCACCCTGCATTTTTACACTGCCCAAGGTTTGCACTGGTAGTCCTGAGGATTTAAGAGTCACTGGAGTTTATGGTCATTAAATCACTACTGTGAGGACCTGTCCCCAAATGCTGTCCCAATTATCAGTTCAAATGCAAAGCAGTGCATAAGTTTTTTTATTAAACATTATACTACCATTTAACTTGTAACAATTAAATTACTTTAAAAGCAAAGCAAAACTAAAACTGGAGGATCTATTTTGAAGCATTGGTGTTGGTGGACATTATTACTGTGTCACATGAATGTTCAGTATATTTTCTTACCAGTTATTACATAGGATAGGTAATTTTCAACTAGATAAATGGGTGGCTGAGGATTAATGACAGGCTGGGAGTCTTCAGGTACCCAAATTACCCAAGTTTTTAACCACTGTCTTCATACGCAAACAGTTTGCTTGTTTTTTCCCTTTGCTTTGGAGCTTCTGCAGGCTTCTGAGACTTTCTGTGTTAGTAACTACACAGGCTCATAAAGACACTGGGTGTAAATTGGACAGGCCTGGTTAAAAGAAATACTTGTTGTTCATCTTTTTTGGATTAGGCTCAGAAGGGAAATTGTTCCTTATTCTCCACAGACCTGTAGAGCAAAATATTTATACATTTCCTGAACTTACAAGCTTCTATCTAGTAATGAATCAATACAATTTTTCACATTGTTCCTAATAAGAGTAAACATTTTCAGTCATGTTGACTACTACTTTCTTTGTGTTCTTTTTCCTTACAGGGCTGAATTGCTACAATCCTATTAGCGCAGCATTTGGAATTTACAGCTCTTCATTCATACTGGTTGAATCTATTTGAGTTTGTATCTATGACTTTTGAATATCAGCTACCTGGATCCTGTCCTGGAATGTACTGGGTAACTGTGACTCCTACTGCTCTAAATAAAAGGTGCTGTCACTGCAGGATGTACATGATTTAGACAAAACCTGTGATCTCTCTTTTCTATAGTTATTTTGTGTATATAAATAAAGATTTAGAGAGAGATTTTTTATTTAGTTTTGTGAAAGCCTTAGTCTTTATCTCATGATATATCACCTCTAACGTTATTTCTTGAATTTATAATTTTTGATGGATAGAATTTTAGATTTATTTTTTTTTTTAATCTGCCTCTTGTCTGCTCTCTGTCAAATTTGATGAGCTCAATAGAGTAATCTTGAGGTTTTTATTGGAACAGCTGAAACCTGCAGCCCCTGCAGCCAACATTGGTTTTATAGGACCAGGTAAATTCAAGTGCATTCACAGGTGCATCTACCACATAACTCTTTTATTAAAATTATCTTTCTCATCATTTTATTTGAGGGTTTGTTTATTTTTTCTGAAATCATCTCATGGGAAGCACAGGCTGCTCTCTTCATGAGACCTCTCTTAGGAGGCACAGCATATTACAGTGGCAAGGTGGCCTCCTGAGTTACTGGAATGTATGGGGCAGGGAGAAGATGGTGGAATGGACTTGCATAAGCAACTCTTAGGGTCTCTGTTGATGTTGATTTGATAGTGTGAGCATCCATTTCCCACATATCCCTCGTCTCTCAGCACATTCGGAGCAAATACTGATTTCAAGACAGAAGAAATAGCAGCAAGTCATGTTTACCAAGTGTGTGCTTATTTTAGAAATAAAATCAGAATTGCATGTTTCATAAGTATGGGTGTATACATAAGGCCCACAGTTCTTAGCATCATTCAGTCATCCCTACACATTGTATCTGAGAGTGACCACCTAGAGGTCATCATAGTCAACTTGGGTGCTCCAGATCACAAGTTCCAGTTTGCTCCAGTAGGTAGAAAACATCCATAGGGATGAGGGAACACATTTCAACTCCCTTGCTGCCTTGGTCTTGCTGCCACAGTCTTGCTGTGCCTTACTAGAATAAGATCATTGGA
This sequence comes from Psilopsiagon aurifrons, assembly GCA_025447955.1. Lineage (NCBI taxonomy): Eukaryota > Metazoa > Chordata > Aves > Psittaciformes > Psittacidae > Psilopsiagon > Psilopsiagon aurifrons. The sequence continues at coordinate 24,012 of JAOEHY010052977.1, forward strand.
GCTTTAGTTTTCATTCAACCCTTTGCTCTCAAAATCCTGGATGTTTTTAGGGTTTTACTTTTCCCTGAGGAAGATGAGGAGTCTTTTCTGTCATTGGCAGCTAATAGAGAACAGTTTCTAATTCATCAGCTACTTTTTAGAAGAGGTAAATTTGAAGTGGCAATTCCCATGTAACTTACCAGTTCTCTCTGTCTTTTCCAGGTGACAAAAAATAATCTCCTTTCTGCAAACGGAAGCTTCCTACAATCTTTAAACTTTTATCTTCCTAACAGAGTCTGTTGTATGGCACCATGGCCAAGAGGTTTGAGGTTTTGATATTGAATGTAAAGAAGGATGGAATGAAAGCAAGATAACAGAAATACTGAACAGTGGCCTTCTGGGCAAAACCAGCGTTTTTGTTTCTCAGATTAGAAGAAGTAGTAGCATGCTCAAGCTCTTTCTTTGTCAAGACCTTTTCTTGGATGCAAGTGCCTCCTCAGGTTTCTTAGGAGAATAAAACAATGTTCCTGGTAGAAAGAAAATGCTTATACAATTGCAGCCATTGCATGACCTTTTTGTCCTCTTGGACAGGTAAGTATCAGAGAGAGAGAGAAGTGAAACCCAGAGATGGAGACAGGAATAAAAAGGGAAGGGAATTATCCAAATACAGAGACTGGCCATCTGTGTGTAAATGGTAAGAAAAATCGGGAAGGCATAACACGTATGAAGAAATGCTGAGAACTGCAGGCAGTCTGTACATTGTATTCCAGCAAATGCAAGGGGAACATACTTGTATCAGTCACTCTTCCCTATTACAAACAAATCACTCTGTTGGTACTCAGATTTGAGAGAGTTTTGTTTTCAGATGGCTGGGATGCCTGCTGTCACTTCCCAATGGAATTTAAATAATCTTCTGTTTATAAAGTATCACAATATACACTGGGACATCTATGGTACATCACATTAAGATCTGGAGAGCTGATGTTATCCCCTTTTGATTGCAGAGGGATTTGAGGGATGGGCTTTTTTTTTTCCTCAGAAAAGCATTTAGTGGGTTTTGAGTTTGTTTTGGTGTGGGTTGTTCTTTTTTTTTTTTTTTCCTTGGTTTTCCTGTTTGTGGAGGGGGATTTGTTTGGTTCGGGGTCTTTTTTTGTGGCTTTTTTTTTGTGTTGTTCAGTATCTCTCTGCCCAAAATGAGCTGTTGTAAACAAAAACAGCGTGGTGCAATACTATGCTCCTTTCCATTGCCTGTCTGCACTTTGTTTTAGAAACAACTTTCTCTGTACTTCCTGACCATAGCAGGTGTCTAGGACATGCAGCTGTATTCCAATAGCAGGCCAGTAGTCTTCTGGAGCTTATTGGAATACTTTTCAAGGTGTAGTGGTTTATTCCTATACCAAAATGTAGTGTAGCTCAGCTGGCATTATCCACCTTCTTGACATCCACTCAGAAGTGTCAAGTCAGATATGTGATAAGCTACCATTCTTCTTCTTCATTCATAAATATCTTTCTGTCATTTCTTTTCTAATCTATAGACTTTTTCAGTATACTTTCTTTTCCATTTTGCATTCTGCAGGATGCAAAGGCAATGTAGAGAGAAACTCTTGTAACTTTTTTTGCTTTTTTACAAGTATAGATAGAAAGTCACTCCAAGAGCAGTCTTGTGACATAACATGAAATGACTGAAGTCCTTTCCAACCCTAACTATCCTAAGATTCTATGGTCCTATGACCTGTGCACTCAATGTGAAACAAATACCATTCTATAATGTGTTTCCTAAACTATATCCTAAATATATACTGAAGTATATGCTAAAATTTCTTTCAAAAAGACATAGTAATAGAGTAATAAGCACAGTAATAAACGCAGTAATAAATAATAGCAATATATAAAAGTAACAAACATAGAATAAACATAATAATAAACATGGTAATAAAAACAGTAATAATAGTAACAAACATGGTAACAAATATAGTAATAAACATGGTAACAAATATAGTAATAAACAAGTGTCTCAGCATACTTGTTGTGCCCTCTGTCCTGCTCAGATGATCTTCGTGGCCATGTGTAGATGGAATTCAGAGGACAGCTCCCCACATGAGGAGGTGCCAGTGGACAGACATTTGCTGGCGGAGCTGACGAGTGAGCCAGCAAGGCCTCCTGCGAAGGCTGGGACAGCTCTAAGGGTGCTGCTCTGGCTCCTAAGCGAGCTGGTGGAACCTCCCAGTCAGAGCAGAAAGACTCAGTAACTGTCCTCCCCACTGCCAAGGTAGTGCTGGAACCAAAGGGTGGAACTCCAAGGTGGCTTACAGGAACTATGGCTATTTCAGGCATGCCACTGCTTTGCAGGTGAGTCCTGGCCTGTGCTAGTCCCTGTGGAGCAGGCAGGCTGCTGCCACACTTTCTTTCAGTGCTGCCAGCCTCTGCTGCTTTCTGGTGTTCTCCAGGGCACTCATCCACTCCAGGAGCTTGGAAGGTATCTTGCGCAGGAGGTCTTGCAGTGCCGAAGGCTCCACTTGAGGCTTTAGCCACTGCCCCAGGAGCACCCGCAGCATTGCTGGCACTGGCGCATGGGCAGGTGGCTGGGTTTCTGCTTGTGCTCCTGCATGTGCCCATCAGCACCAAGAGAGCAGGGAGCTGCTGGGCTCACCTTGACGATGACAGCCAGAAGCAGCATGGGCTGGCTTGGGAGCTGGATCTCTAGCCCTCTGCTGAGGGCCTCCCTGATCTCACAGAAGGTGCTCTCGATGGCTGTCAGACAGAACATCCCCTCTGTGGATGGCCACTGCTCATTGAGCAGAGCCAGCAGGTTCTGAGGAGACAGAGGAGAACAGTTGCTGGGCTGGAGACAGGTACTGGGGCAGGTACTGGGGACAGCTTTTCTGTGGAGAAGCCGGTGGGATGGGATGGGATGGGATGGGATGG
>JAOEHY010052978.1:0-26896 GCA_025447955.1 Psilopsiagon aurifrons
TTAAACTGTTCTTATCTCAACCTGTGGGAGTTGCATTCTTTTGATTCTCCTTCCCATCCCTCCAGGAGCAGAGGGAATGAAAAGGGGGAAGTGAGTGAACAAACTGCGTGGCTGATTTATGGCTTAAACCACGACACTTGCTTAAGAAAGGATTTCAACATAACCTACAACAGTGTACCTAGAGTCAAATCTGTGAGACAATAAGATGCGCTGGGAATTGGCTGTATCTCTGGGATCAAACTGTGGTGATCAGCAGTAGAAAATTCTACTGTGGGTAGAGTTACTTAGTTGTGGTTTCTCCAGTAGATACTGAGGCCACTTGTGTTTAATGTTTTTCTCAATGACTGGATAAGGGAATACACAGCACTTTGCATGTTTCCAGACAATATCAAATTGGCTAATCACCAGAGGGCAGGGCTGACAGGGAGGATATGAACAAGGTGGGAAGATGGGTTGAAGACAACCTCATGTATTTCAAAGGGAAATGCCATCACCTCCACTTGGGGAGGGACAACCCCATACAATAGCATTGTTTAGAGTCCAAGTAGCTAGAAAATAGCTTTGTAGAAAATGGCCTGGGGGTTCATAAGCCTAAGTTGTCCATGAGCCAGCAACACACTGTTGCAACAAAGCAAGCCAATAGCATCCTGGTCTGCATTAGGAAGGGCATTTAAAGCAGGTCAAGGGAGGTGATACCTCCCCTCTACTTAGCCCTGGAGTGCTGCACTCTTTTCTGGGCTCCCCAAAACAAAAGTCACATTGACATATTAGAGGGTGACCATGAAGGTAGACAGGGGACAGGCTGAAGCACATCGCATATCAGCATATGCTGAGAGATCTGGGTTTATCCAGCCTGAATTACAGAAAAAATGAGAAGGATCTTATTGCTGTCTACTAATATATAATAGGAGGGTTTAGAGGAACCAAGCCCAAATTTTCTTAGATACAAAATACAAGGATGAGAGGCAATGAGCACAGGTTGAAACATGCTAAAAAGAACAAGAAAAATGTTTCTCACTATAATGATGGAAAGACACTGAAAGAGAGGCAGTGATATTGTCATGCTTGGTGATAGCCAAACTTCACTTAACATGGCCTTGAGCAACTCCTTTGTCAGTGACATGGACAGTGGGATTGAGTGTGCCCTCAGCAAGATTGCTGATGACACCAAGCTATGTGCTTCCATTGATACACTGGAGGGAAAGAATGCCATCCAGAGGGACCTTGACAAGCTTGTAAGGTGGGCTGATGCCAACCTTATGAAAGTTAATCATGCCAAGTGCAAGGTCCTACACCTGTGTCAGAGCAATCCCAGGCACAGCTACAGGTTGGGCAGAGAAGAGATTCAGAGCAGCCCTGCGGAGAAGGACTTGGGGGTGTTGGTCAATGAGAAAATATGCATGAGCTGGCAGTGTGCGCTTGCAGCCCAGAGAGCCAACTGTATCCTGGGCTGCATCAAAATGAGCATGACCAGCAGGTCGAAGGAGGTGATCCTGCCCCTCTACTCTGCTCTTATGAGACCTCACTTAGAGTACTGTATGAAGTTCTGGTATCCTGAACATAAAAAGGACATGGAAGTGTTGGAACAAGTCCAGAGGAGGGCCATGAGGATGATCAGGGGATTGGAGCACCTCCCTTAGGAAGCTAGGCTGAGAAAGTTGGGGCTGCTCAGCCTGAAGAAGGGAAGGCTGTGTGGAGACCTCGTAACAGCCTTCCAGTATCTGAATGGGCAATATAGGGATGCTGGTGAGGGACTCTTCACTAGGAACTGTAATGAGAGGGCAATGGGTAAGTGGTTAAAACTTAAGCAGGAGAAGTTTGGATTGGATGTAAAGAAGAAGCCCTTTTTTGTGATGGTGGTGAGGAAGTGGAATGGGCTTGCCAGGGAAGTTGTGAATGCTCCATCCCTTATGGTGTTCAAGGCCCGGTTGGACAGAGCCTTGGGTGACATGGTTTAATGTGAGGCGTCCCTGCCCATGGCAGGAAGGCTTGGAACTAGATTATCTTAAGGTCCTTTCCAACTCTAACTATTCTATGATTCTATCTTTAGTGTTTTTTTCCAACCTATCTGTTTGCATGAGGTAAGTCTTACTAAAGGCTATGGACAAACTTATGGTTTCTAAGAACCAGTATCTCACCCAAGTGAGTTAGAATCATGCTTCCTTGACATATTTTTTATGTTGGTTAATTTAAAACTAGGAGACCTTAATTTTGATCATCCTAACAGTATGAAATTTTTAGCAAAATACTGATAATAATATGTGCATAAATGTATGCAGCTGTGATATCTTATTCCATTGTAACATGCAGTATATATAAATCTTTATGAATTAAAACTTGAGCCTGCAAATATTTATGCACTTGTGTAATTAGCAGTCTTTCACTTAACTCTTCTGCAATAACCTCCCAAAGTTATGGTTCTTTTTCAGTCTGATGTTAGTAATTACTTATTTGCTGGGTATTTTCAGGAGGACAGTACTTAAGCAGAATTATGGCAACGTATATATTGGCTTATGTGTAGTTCAATACTGCTGCTCAACAGATGTCTGATTTAATTATAGGCACCTCATACACATTTTTGTTGGTGTCATGAACCTATCTTTATGGTCTCAGCATTTCTAAGCAATGCTGCAGTCACCTAAAGCAGGATTGCTTAAATGACCAGTTTTCTTCAGCACTCTCCTCTTCCTTCCCTTTCCCCCTCCAAAAAACAGTAGCACAATACCTTGCTTTATTAGCTAGTCAGTTGCTCATCCTTGTAACCTCACTCCAAAATACTTTTGCTGTGTGGTTAAAGGGAGGTCATGTTTCACTGAAACAGTGGTTGCATTTCACTACTGGATCAATTGTTGCTAATATTTAATTTTAGCTGAGTCACTATGTAGATGAGACTTCCAGTAAGAACATCAATAATTTTGTCTGTATTAAGTTTTCAAGGTGCTTTACATCCAAAACCATAGTGAATTGCATTGTCAGCATTATTCTTTGAGCAGGGCACTAAGGAGGGAATGGAGAAACTGAGGCATTGTGTTTTCTCTTGTACTTTGAAAAAGGAATATTAGTGTCTCAGGATTTGAATTTGAAAAATGAATACTAAATACCTGTCTTTCTCCAAAGTGGGCTTGGATAGTAACAGAGTAACATAATATGTTCAGTAATAAACTGATAACTCAGAATGCTTCACTATCTAGTATTCTGAGTTACACTTCAGTAGCTACTCTCTTACTTCAAACCAGGTGATACTCAATATTCCAAAATGCTTCAGGAGGAGAACAGAGTAATGTGCTTCCATTGGCATCACATAATCAAGAGAGAACTACTGGAAGAGATTTCAATACCAGAGAAAAATAAATGACTCATTACTCAGGGAAAAATAAAAAAAACAACACTAATACTGCAAAGATAGTGGAGGCTGAGAGGGGTAGAATATCCTTTTATGTCCATTTTCTTCAGTTCTGAATAAGCAGTTTGAGATTTTGAGCAGTATGTAAATCTGTGATTTGTCCTGACTTAAAACTGTTTTTCTGAAATAGTAGAAAGGACAAAAAGAAAGCAGAATAAATGCAAGGGAAAGTTTACTAAGAGAACTAGTATTTATTGCATCTGTAGTATTTAAGAGCAAGAATTGTGTAGCCCAGAGTCTGGGTGGTATGAGAGCATGAGAATAGGACCAGTTCTTTTCCCTCCCACCCTGTATCCTCTTATTTAATTCTCTTTGTGCCCATGTAGTAGTCTGCAAAGAAGAGGCGTCTTAATTGGGTAAAGTGACTGCGGAGTGAGATAATAAAAAGCAAAAGTGCAGTATGGTGCCTTGCATGAGGCTTTCAAAGTGGCTGTCTCTATCTAAAACGAATTTGTGAGACTGTGGTGCACAGGTATTGAAAAATAAAATGTTAATGCTGCAGTCTTCAGTTCTACATTGTTCACTTTTTTTTTTGGTGGTGTTTGACTCTCTGAACACATTGGAGTTTCAACTCATTTTAGCTAAAACGAATGGAGCTACATCTATCTGAAAATCCAAATGACACAAAAGCATTCAATTTCAAAATAAAAAAGAAAGGCAAGTAGAGTTGTTTACTATGTCGTATCTGCCATAAATACTCCATGTGAGTCCGGCAAATTTTTGACAAAAAATAAAAAATAAAGTTTTCCCTGAATTTTCTCTTCTGTTACTTGTCCATGTGAATGTGAGCTCTTACAGTCCAAGACTCTTCTGTGTCCATTCAAGGTGCTTTAAATGAGTTCTTTCTTTTTCTCAGAGAAACTTTGCACACAAATCAAGGAAGACCACAAGTTACTATTCCATGTACCGGAATTTATCCTTGTACCAGCACTTACAAGACAGCAGTGGTGATATGTGCTGTGCATTTTGTAATTCTGAGGAAAATTGTGCCAAAATGAAGCATTTATTAGAAGTCAGACAGGGGTATACATTTAGGCAGAAGAATCAGGAGAGATAAAAGGTTGCTTATACCTTATCCATAAATTGCCAGTGATCTTAAAGGTTTATTTCTCTTTTACTTTAGTGCTTGAAAGTTGTAGAAATGCATTTATGTGTCCACTTAGACCACTGGGTTAAAACAAAATAAAATAAAAATGGTATCTTGCGCCCAACACTGCACAACAAGGAATTCGGTTAATTGAATTTGTAGGTCAGACTCTTTTTCCACTCAAGTCAATTCCCCATTGATCACAGTAAAGTGGGGAAAGGAGCACTGGGAAACTTCTACATTCAGAGCTGTGTGGAGCTGTTTCCACTGGGTCTCAAAAGTGGCTATGTGTATGCATGAGACCAACCCAAAGTGCATATTCTGCCTCAGGATTAAAGCATTTAGTTTTTCAAGAGGGAGCACTTAATTGATCAATTCTTTGCAACTACAATTCTCATTTTGATGGAGCTTTGCCCATAAACTCTCATTAGATAACCTGATTCCAACTTAAAACTTAAATTTGATTTCAAATCTACAGTAAGATATCATGAGGGAAACAGGTTGTTCCATATATTCACTGAAATACAGGTCAAAGCTAGGTATATATCAAGAGCATTTAGCCATCAATAATGTGCGTCACCAAGATGAATTGATATTGAAGGCTGTTATTTCTAGCCACTAGGTATGTTTGCAATTAATTATATGTGCAGCTAAGTGTATCTATCTTGAGTTTATCTGCAAAGTCAATTTTGCTAAACCAAGCAATTTTACTGTTAAACACAGACACTGGAAAAGTTGTGCCCACTAACAAGGCTAGTTTTACATGTTTAATTTATGGTCTCATAGTTAACCAGTCTGATAATTTGATTTCATGGTACAGCTACTCTGTGCTGAATATTTGATGCAACTCATATTAAAGGTTTGACATTAGAAGGTTTGCCTTCCCATAACATATTTCACCTTCCTGATCATCTTCTGCCACAGCAGTACAAAATGGCATTTTCCAGTAATTTTTTTCAATTCAATGCTCTAGCCAACTTACTTAAAAAAAAAACCCAAACCAAAAACAACCCACCACCAAAAAATCCACATACTTGCGAATTTCCAAAATAGTTAAAAGGTTTTTTATCAGACAAGACTTAATGATTTAATAGCTACTGTGTGGCTAAATTCTTCATAGGTCTGAATTCATTCCATTCATTTACATGCCCTTTTAACAATTTCCTGCCAAATTTGATGTGAATAAATTATCAAGGTATGGTTCAGAAACTAATTTGCAATCACTATTTTCATGAGTTACAGTATATGCCAATCTCACCCTTCAGCAGATGTGTATTTAGATTAGTTTCAGAGCACATTCTAATTTGAATCCCAAATATCTCACAAATAAACACTAAAATGTGCTTAATGTACACAATGTTTATCTTTCTGCAGTTAGAGGCTCCCTGACATATTCTCAAAGTATTGGACATGTTCTCAGAGTAATACTGTCAATTCTGCAGTGAATTGCTGCTATGTGCTGCAGCTAGCCCATGAGGTTGTTTCAGGTTTTGTACCTGACCCCCACAATATTTCACAGACACAAGCTTTGAACTCACTCTGACTTAAGTTATTAATCTTGATTTGTTTTAATATAAAGCACAGTGTTAGAAATAAGCTACATCTGAACAATTTTGGAGAAGGTTAAATAGTGTAAATAGATGTGCATTTTTAGGACAACAGCACTACATCATCAGAAACATTCTGACAAATAAAAAACTATTAGTCTTTCAAAACTGTAATGAGATCATGATTAATAAACACCCCCTAAAGGTCTGCATCAAAGTCGAGGCTTTTTTGTGATAAATGTAAACACTCAGACCTTACTTTTCTGAAAGATGTGCATTCCAGTTATCCAGCTCTCCTGATTGATTTGTTCATTACTCTCATAAATAATTTATCACCTCAAAGAAGACAATTCATTATGCAAATAGCATGAACAAGTAACTTTAAGCAGACGAATCTTTAGAAGAATTAGTAGTGTTAACAGTGCCATGAAACCTGCTTCTGATGCAGAATTCAGACTGGCATAAAAATTACTATGAAAACAGATCATTTCAGATAATTTCCAAGCAATGGCCCATGTGAATTCACAATGCAGATCTATCAGAAATCTGATGTGCCAGAATCTCTTTAGGCACTTTTAACTACACTGTGTTAGAAATTATGATAAGCTACAAATAGCCTTCTTAACAGTAGGCACAGAATTAAATTACAGTTTGCAATATAGCCCATTTCCTAAATTAGAGAAAAGTCTGTAATGCTTACAGTGCTGTTTATTTTATTCTTCTGTTTTCTTTCCAAAGTGCCTGTATGATTTTGTGTATTAGCAAGTGATGGAAAAAAATTGTACAGAAATAAGGCTGAATGTGTCATTTCCCTAAGTGTAGGAAATACCATTGCAAGAACTAAGTTTTAGCACATACCAGGGAATGGCTTCTGCTTTAAAGAGTAAAAAAAGTGGAGATAAGCACAGTTGCATCATGGCAACAAGGTATGGGATAAAGTAGTATTCATCATATTTTCCCCTAATAGGAACAAAAGGGGTTATTATTATATGGGCTTTTTTTTTGTTGTTGTTGTTGGTTTTTTTTTTGGGGGGGAAAAAAACCCTAGAAACGTCATTTTGTAATTAAATGTGTAATATGTGCCTAACAAATGAGTTTGATCTATATCATTCATAAAACTGGTAACATCAAAATTTAAAATAAGTTTCCTCCCTCAGCAACATACAAAGAGAGTTTTTGTTTGACATTAGAACATTCATTCTTTTTTAAACACTATTTTAATTTATTTTCCCAAGCAATACAAATAAACTGCAGCTTATGCATGCTACTGCAAGGGAGGAAATTGGGAGCACTCTAGGGAATGATCTGCTGTGTTTCATTCATAACGAAAGTCCATGTTTTCCTGGGAATCGGTATCTACAATAACAAGCACATCACCAGTCTTGGAATACCAGTCTGCTCTCAGAAGTCTAGTCTAGAATAACAAAGTGGACACTTTTCTGCTTATTACTTACGTACCGTATTCTTGAGTCTAACAGAATCCCTCAACGCACTACCTCTATTACAGCCTTTAATAGTATTCCACATTGTAACACCTATCCCAGGCTGCATCAAAAGGAGTGTGACCAGCAGGTTCAGGGAAGTAATCCTGCCCCTCTACTCTGCTCTCGTGAGACCTTACTTGGAGTATTGTGTGCAGTTCTGGTGTCCTTAACATAAAAAAGGACATAGAACTGTTGGAGCAAATCCAGAGGAAGGCCACAAGGATGTTCACTGGACTGGAGCACCTCCAGTATGAAGACAGGCTGAGAAAGTTGGGGCTGTTCAGCCTGGAGAAGAGAAGCCTGTGTGGAGACCTCATAGCAGCCTTCTAATATCTGAAAGGGGCCTATAGGGATGCTGGGGAGGGACTCCTCATTAGGGACCGTAGTGCCAGGTCAAGGGGTAACGGGTTCAAACTTATTAAACAGGGAGAGTTTAGATTGGATATAAGGAAGAAGTTCATTTTTATGAGGGTGTTGAGGCACTGAAATGGGCTGCCCAAGGAAGCTGTGAATGCTCCATCGCTGGCAGTTCTCAAGGCCAGGTTGGACAGAATCTTGGGTGACATGACTTAGTGTGAGATGTCCCTGCCCATGGCAGGGGGGTTGGAACTAGATGATCTTAAGGTCCTTTCCAACCCTAACTATTTTATGATTCTATGATTTTGTAATTAAAGATTGTGTCAGAGTCTTTGACTCTTTTTTCCTTTTTTCTTTTTCCTTTTTTTTTTCTTTTTCTTTTTTTTTTCTTTTTCCTTTTTTTTCTTTTTCCTTTTTATTTTCCTTTGTCCAGATCATGGATCTGACCTGGGGAAGGAAGGGAAAGTGAGTGCTGCTTTTTCTGCATTGTCTGTTGTTATCCTAGAATTTGATCTGCCTGTTGAAGTGCATTATGTTCCTTTCTTTTCATACTGTAGAAACTGACAAGGTATTTGATGCGTACTCAAAACAGTGGTGGAATGACTTAAACCTCGGATACCTCATACAGAGTTACTGATACCATTCATATGACTTGTACCTGTATTCAGGGAGCCTTACAAAAGTTATGCTTCAAAAGAGGATGCTGAAGCAGCATGGTTTGCATAAGATTCACAATAATGAATTCAGAAGAAAACTAGGGAAAGCAGGTGGCAACACAGAAGCTGATAGTCTCTTTCACATCCTATGGAAACTTTGACTTTAAGGAACTGAATTCTTTTCTTTTGATACAGGGTCAGGTAACTTCTATATGATAGAATTATTCCAGAAACCTTTTAACACAGAGTACTACGTTTTGCCAAAATTAAAGCTAAGAAACTTACTTCTCTCATGCATCCACTCAGAAAATGTGTGCTCCAGGGATGATGTAATCCATTTGTTTGTGTGGGGCTGTGTATACTCTATAAATTTCAGTAGGAAAGTATGGTTCATTACGCAGGTTCTTAAAAGAAGGAAAATTAATTTGGTGGCAATATTAGAAAAACAAAACAAACAAACAAACAACAAAAAACTATTTGTTGCATGAGATAGCTATATTTTATCTGATGTCCATTAATTAATTAAATAGAAGAGTTAACATTTTTTCTATTCTGACAAAACCCCTCTGAATTTGCAGTAATGAAATGAAACTGAGTTTGCAAGATGGATGGATGTACTGCATCAGCAACATAAATTTGCCTTCCATAATGTTTTATTCCAATTCCTTGCTTATTTTATAAATATATATATAAATAACCTTGTAACCAGAGGATGTGACCATGGGATGAGCAGAACAAATTGAATTTTGAGCAAAGGTTTCCTCCAAATAAGTCACCATGCAAGCAATCACCAACAAGAAATGGGATACAGTTGATAAGCAGAAAGCTTGCTTTACTGATTTTTTTTTCCTCTCCCCCAATTAAGTTAGGTAGATTCTATTCATCTGCTCACTTAAAAAGATGTGAATGTGAACTCTCTGAGGTATTCCTAAGAAGTTTTCAGTAAAAATGTTTCCATATCACTGCATGAAGATTGTTTGGAGGTAGCTGACAGCTGTGGGTATATAAATTAATTGGCAAATTATTGTTGTATTAAAAAAAAAATAACAAAAAAAAAAAAAAAAAAACCACACAAAAAAAAACAACCAAAAATTAAAACCAACATGATTTTTTACTCAAACCTTAGTCTTTCAAAATAGCTCAGTAATGTAAAACCAACATTGTTTCATTCTCTGTAGCCCCAGATTAATGACAGTATGACTGTTTTTAACTCTACAAAGTAAAAGATGTTTGCCTTTAGAGTGATACACATATTGTGTTCACAGTATTTTATCCGTACAGCAGGTATCTGAAAACCTGTCTCTCCACTTAAGGGATAGGGAGCTTTTCAGATGCAAGGAATTTGTTCTTGAACCCAAAGAAGCAACTAGCCATAAAAAAAAAAAAAATGGCCATCTTCAGGGACAGGAAGGCCTGATGAATGAAATTCTGATCTTACCAGGGATGGTTGAGGATCCTGAAGTGTTTGGTGCTGTTTTTACAGAATAGGGCTTTAATTTCCTTCTGAGGTAAGGAAGCTCAATAGCAGCTACTTTTGTACCTTTTTCTTGGTGAAAATAACAGAAATTGGTGTCCCAAGAAGAGCTCTGAATAGCAAAGTACTTTACAGTGAGAAAGGGTGAGTCACAGTTTCTGCATGTAATACTTATGCAGATACTCTGAACAGCAGAAAGAGGCAAAATGCTATTCTCAGCTATGCCAATGTATGCATGAAGGCAGCTCGGAGACTTGGCTTAGACTGTCTTAGGTCTAAGTAGGAGGAGGCGGTGAGTTGGGCAAGGCAGACCAGTGAAAGCCAGTCATGGTCTGGAAGTTAGCGATTACCAGGTCAGCTGCAATTGCTTTGCACAGTAAGGCAGCCAGTGGAATTGGAAGGGGGATCTCTTTAGCCCCTCAGAGTCATGATATTAGGAATATAATTAAGTTAGGGAGGAAAAAAAAGGTCTGAACACTATCCTTAGCTGGAATAGAAATGAAACAAAAGGACTCCCACAATGAAAGACGATACGAGCTCTTGAAAAATTAATGGGTGGCATTTTAGAAGTGTGGTCATCAGAACTTTGTCTCTAGGGTACAAAAGAAACTTCACTCTATTAAATTAACCCATTGCGTTCCACAGGGGAGAGGGCAGGCTATGTCTGAACAGATAATTGCCGGCTGAGCTGTATTAGGAAAGCACCTCACCTTGTAGCTTTATAGAAATTTCATGCAGCATAATGGAAAAATGGAGGACAAGAAGAATTAGTTGAGAGAATTCCTGCTCTTACTTCTTAATCTACTAATTTCCCCTGTTTCACATCAGTTTGTACCACCTTGTCTGAAGGTTCCTTGAACTCTGCCCTGGTCAGGCTGTAGGGGTGACTATGGGAAGACTGAAATGTAATCCGTAATATGCACTGTCATTTGCTTTTCTGTATGAAGCATTAAGTCAAAAGAATGCCTCTTCAGTTCCTGTCTGTAATAACTTCTAATAACCTATTAATAACAGCAATGATATGATAACAACTGACATGGCTTTTACTATTTTCATAGGCAAAACAACTAACTAAAGCTAACTGATGATCATTAAAAACTACACCAATTTGCAACAGACAAGTCTAATGTCATTTCAGCAACACCAGTGGTGTTACATACCATACTTACATGCTTAGCATCCACTTAGACAAACCAATACATGTCTGCATATTTATTTTGTAGGAATTGTTAACATTCAGTATAAAGGGGAACTTTTCCCTTTGGTTTGGGTAAGGCTTAGCGGCTTGAAAAGGGCTGTGTGTTAATTCTACATGCTAATAAACTAACTTTGAAACTAAGGATGTAGCATTATTACAGCAAGTTTGCTGGTGAAATGTGATAAGAGGAATGCTGCTTTCCCAATTATCTGTCAAGGAAGGACTCTAGACAGTAAGAGCATGTCTGATGTACTTTTGCAGAGGATTAGCAAAAAAAAAACCAGTTTTGGTTTTATGAAATATTTGTTTTAACTCAACTGTTCACACAGCTTGTGGAAAGCACATTCCTCGATGCTCTTCCATTTCTCAAATATGCTCAAAGATCCTTTCCCTTTCTTTCCTTAGGATGCACCAATAATGGACACACAGAGAGTGTCTCTTATAATAAGAAAACAATGCATTTAATTTAATATATTTGGGTTTGTAAGTGCTTTTATTTGCTATATCATAATCATGCTTATTATAAATGGATCACACTGTAATTAAATTTACATTTACCAACCACTTCCATTGAACAAGAGCCCAGGAGGTCACTGCACTGCAACCTCTGGGCATTTTAAACATCTGGCACTATGTTATTAGAACTGTCACAGAGAACTAGAGAGCTTTGAGAACCTATCATCATTCATGTAGGTTGCGACTGATAAGATGAGATGTGAGTGGGTTTATACAAATCTTTTACATTTTTTCTTTTTTTTTTTTCCCCCAGAAAGAATGAAGTGCTATAAGCAATGTGTACTTTTCTTGTCACTAAAATATCTGAAATGAGACAGGCTTAGAATATAAGGTGCTCAATCCCTAAATTTTAATAGTACACCATGAGTTATCTGCTGGGGTTTTCTTTCAATAAATTTTAAAACTGCATAAAGTGAGCAGATTAAAATAAGATTTTCTTTTTTGACCTTATTAAACAGATTTTAGTAACCCCAAAAGAATTTCCTCCTATAGGGAGCATAGAAACTTAAACATGTAGCGATATAAATGTATGTTTATCTCTCTTCCTTTTCTATTTCTCATGTGCACAAGTCCATGGGACCTGATGACATCCATCTGCGGGTCCTGAAGGAGCTGGCAAATGAAGTTGCTAAGACACTGTCCATCATATTTGAAAAATCATGGCAGTCAGGTAAAGTCCCCGATGACAGGAAAAAGGGAAATATAACTCCCATTTTCAAGAAAGTGAAAATGGATGAGCCGGGGAACTACAGATCAGTCAGCCTCACCTCTGTGTCTGGCAAAATCTTGGAGCAGATTCCCCTGGAAGGCATGCTAAGGCACTTGAAAAACAACAAGGTGGTTGGTGACAGCCAGCATGGCTTCACTAAGGAGAAATCCTGCCTGACCAATTTGGTGGCTTTCTATGATGGGGCTACAGAACTGATGAATAGGGGCAAAGCAGTTGGCGTCATCTACCTGGACTTGGGCAAAGTGATCGACACTCTCCCACAAGACATCCTTGACTCTAAATTGGAGACATCAATTTGATAGGTGGACAACTCAGTGCATAACGAACTGACTGGATGGCCACACACAAAGAGTTGTGGTCAACTGCTCAATGTCCAGTTGGAGATCAGTACGAGTGGTGTCCCTCAAGGATCTGTCTTGTTCAACATCATTGTCAGTGACATGGACAGTGGGATTGAGTGTGCCCTCAGTAAATTGTCAATGGAACCAAGCTGTGTGGTTTAATTGATACCCTGGAGGGAAGTAATGCCATCCAGAGGGACCTCAACATGCTTGTGAGGAGGCGCAATGCCAATCTCATGAAATTCAGCCAAGACAAGTGCAAGGTCCTGCAACTGGATTAAGGCAATCCCAGGCACAGCTACAGGTTGGGAAGACAGCTTATATTACTAAGCCTATTAATATACCTCAACAGACCTGTAAACAATAAATAAAAAGCAATAAAAAACAATAAAAAGCCCCCTTGAGTTGGGGCTTTTAAGAAAAGCTAGTAAGAAAAAACTAGAAATTGTATATGAGAAAAGTAAAGTTCGTAAATTTCTATTCCTAAGAGAAATAAATGGATGACAATTGATCACTGAATGCTAACAGAATTTAATTAAACATTTTTAATTTCTCTTATTTCTCAGTTGAAATTCTGAAAGGAATCATATTTACGTACTCTAATTCTAGGAACAGCTCTACTTATCCTTGGCCACAGACTCCAACCATGATTTTACAATCCAGTTTTTCCTGGTAATGCGTATACAATTTAGATTTAAGGGGCATTTTATGACATTCAGTACAGTAGTCTTACCTGACAACTTTTGAATTGTGACTCAGCAATAAGGAGGGGTAATACACATGTAGAAATAGAATCATAGATTAATAGAACAGTTAGGGTTGGAAAGGACCGTAAGATCACCTAGTTCCAGCCTTCCTGCCATCGGCAGGGACACCTCCCACTAAACCATGTCACCCAAGGCTCTGTCCAACCTGGTCTTGAGCACTGCCAGGGATGAAGCATTCACAACATCCTTGGCAAGACCATTCCACTTCCTCACCGCCCTCACAAAAAAGAACTTCTTCCTCATATCCAATCAAACCTCCCCTGTTTAAGTTTGAACCCGCTACTACTTGTCCTCTCATCACAGTCCTTAATGAAGAGTCCTTCCCCAGCGTCTCTATAGGCCCCATTCAGATATTGGAAGGCTGCTATGAGGTCTCCACGCATCCTTCTCTTCTCCAGGCTGAACAGCCCCAACTTTCTCAGCCTGTCTTCATGTGGGAGGTGCTCCAGTTCCCTGATCATCCTCATGGCCTTCCTCTGGACTTGTTCCAACAGTTCCATGTCCTTTTTATGTTGAGAACACCAGAACTGCACAATACTCCAAGTGAGGTCTCACGAGAGCAGAGTAGAGGGGCAGGATCACCTCCTTCCACCTGCTGGTCACACAACTTTTGATGTAGCCCAGGATAAGGTTGGCTTTCTGGGCTGCAAGTGCACACTGCAGGCTCATGTTCATTTTCTCATCAACCAGCACTCCCAAGTCCTTCTCTGCAGGGCTGCTCTCCATCTCTTCCCTACCCCACCTGTAGTTGTGTCTGGGATTGCACTGGCACAGGTGTAGGACCTTGCACTTGCATGGTTAAACTTCATCAGGTTGGCATCAGCCCATCTCACATGTGTGTCAAGGTCCCTTTGGATGGCATTACTTCCCTCTAGTGTATCAACGGAACCACATAGCTTGGGGTCATTGACAAATTTGCTGAGGTCACACTAAATCCCACTGTCCATGTCACTGACAAAGATGTTGAACAAGACCGGTCCCAACATTGATGCCTGAGGGACACTATTCGTTACTCATCTCCAAATGAACATTGAGTTATTGACCACAACACTCTGTGTGTGGCCATCCAGGCACTACTTTATCCACCGAGTGGTCCACCTATCAAATTGATGTCTCCAACTTAGAGACAAAGATGTCATATGAGACAGTGTCAAACGCTTTCCACAAGTCCAGGTAGATGACATCAACTTTTCTACCCCTCTACATCACTTCCTTAGCCCCATCACAGAAGGCCACCAGATTAGTCAGGCAGGATTTCCCCTTAGTGAAGCCATGCTGTCTGTCACCAACCACCTTGTTGTTTTTCATGTACTTTAGCTTACCTTCCAGACGAATTTGCTCCAATATTTTGACAGGCACAGAGGTGAGGCTGACTGAGCTGTAGTTCCTCAGCTCATCCATTTTCCCCTTCTTGAAAATGGGGGTTATATTTCCTTTTTTTCAGTCATCGGGAACTTCACCTGACTGCCATGATTTTTCAAATATGATGGACAGCAGCTTGGCTTCAGTTGCCAGCTCCTTCAGGACCCACAGATGGATGTCTGGGTCCCATGGACTTACATATATTCAGTTTACTAAGATGGTCTAAAACCAGATCTTCTCTTATGGTGGGCCTAATGTCTTCATTCTCACAGTCCCTGCATCTGCCTTCCAAGACTTGGGTGATGAGATCAGATCCTTCAGCAGTGAAGACTGAGGCAAAGAAGTCATTAAGAACCTCAGCCTTCTCCAAATCCAGGATATGTGGTTCTCTCAATAGCTTCTGGAGAGGCCCCATGTTGTCCGTAGTCTGTCTTTTATTTGCAGTGTACCTATAGAATCCCTTCCTATTATCCTTAACATCCCTAGCCAAGTTTAATCCTAACTAGACCTTAGCTTTCTTAACCTGGTCCCTAGCTTCCCAGACAACATCTCTGTATACTTCCCAGGACTGCCTGTCATTGCTTAAATCTTTTATAAGCCTTCTTTCCTTTGAATTTTCCTCAGCAGGTCCTTATCCATCCATGGAGGTCTCCTGGCCCTCCTGCTGCACTTCCTTCTAATTGGGACACAGCACTCCTGAGCTTGTAGAAGGTGATCCTTGACTATTAACCAACAGTCTTGGGCCCCTGTCATGGTTTAAGCCCAGACATAACTCAGTGCCATGTAGCTGCCCTCTCACTCCCCCCCACCACCTTTCCTCCCTCCTACTCCCAAGGGATGGGGAGGAGAATTGAAAGAATGGAACTCCCACAGGTTGAGATAAGAGCAGTCCAATAACTAAGTTATAACACAAAACCACTACTGCTACCACCACCAATAACAGGAATGATATGGGAAATAACAAGAGGAGAGAATACAACCACCCACCAGCTGCTGACTGATACCCTGCCCGATCGAGCAGTGGTCTAACCCTTCCAGGTAACTGCCCCCAATTTATATACTGGGCATGACGTGCTCTGGAATACCTCTTTGGTTAGTTGAGGTCAGGTGACCTGTCTCTGTTTCCTCCCAGCTTCCCCTCTTCTCTGACAGTGCATGAGACTCAGAACGTCCTTGGTCAGGCTAAACATTGCTATGCAGCAACTAAAAACATTGGTGTTACCAGCAGCGTTCCTAGGCTGAAAGTCAAAATCACAGCTCTGCAGCAGCTACTAAGAAGTAGAAAAAATGACTGCTACTGCTGAGCCCAGGACAGCCACCTCCCCTCTAGGACTATATCTCATGGAACCTTACTAAGCACGTTCCTGAAGAGGCCAAAGTCTGCCCTCTTGAGGTCCAGGGCAGTATGTTTGCTGCATGCTCTTCTCAAAGTCCTTACGATCTCAAACTTGATACAAGTGAAGAGGAGAAAAAAGAGATTAAAAAGATAGGGAGAAAACCATATCCATTTATTTCTCTATGTTTGGAGTCTTATCTTTGTGTTTGTTTAGAAAAACTCAACCTGCTTAATTGCATTTCTAGTTAGTAAGAACTCTTACCATGAGACTAAATGATGATTTTGATACCACTGAAGGAGACAACAGTGAATTTTTGTTGTGAAGGAGATGCCAGTGAATTTTTGTTGTGTCTTATTTTCAGTCTCTGAAACCTTTCTATATCTTTATTATAATCAGCATGAAATATATCATAAAAGATCTGTGTTTTTTGAGGAGATTAGGGAAAAGAAAGCAAACAAAATCCATTGTCTATTCCACATCATTTTCTCTTATTCTTTCTGAAACCTCAACACAACAGTGTCCAACTTTTTCTCCATTGGAAAAGAAAAAAAAAAAAAAAAAACAAACAGGTTAGGTTATCTGCAAATTACAGATATTCCAGGGCTACCTACCAGACCGTAATTTGTGTTTATGGATATTGCATGTAGCTGGCACAGGCTTGTGACAGATTAAGAACCTCAAGATCAAGGTCCAACAACGTGTTGCCAAATCCAAACAGCAAACCAGAGTACAGGGATATTTGAAAAATAGTTCATTTTGTCATATCTGCAACAAATTATCTCCTATCAGGTCTTACTCCACAGCTCGGAAAAATCACTGGCACAGGGCTTGAAGTCAACATTGGTCTCTCCAAGTCATTCTCAGAATACAGTGTATCAAGAAGTGGAAGCAGCTCACTGAATACAGCACAAGGTTGAGAGGCCAGGAAAAGATCTTTTATTTTATTTATGTAAGATTAAAAAAGTCTATTATCTGTTAGAAGTAGCTTTGACAAGATTTCAAAAACCAGTACTCACAAGCTCACTTATTTCTTAAGGCACAAATGGGATCATGAAAAGAATAAACATGATCAGAAATAAATGGGCCACCCCGCACTGCTGTGCAAGGTGATCAGGAAGTGCAGGGGGAGACATCACAGAGCAGCTGAGTGCCATGTCTTGGTAAAGGAAAGAAACTCATCTTTAGGCATAGATCATGCTGCAGACTTCCTAACTCACAAAGCAGGGAGAAATTGTCAGGTAAAATATGTCTTGTGAGTGCTGTTAGCCAACAAAGGCTGTTACGTTGTAGTATTAAGCCCATGTGAGGTCTTCTGTGGGCACTTCTGAGGCTTTAAACTGTAAATTACATGAGCATACTAAACTGGTGTGTCTCTACACACATAGTTTCACTTAATTTAACTGTCAATCTAAATCATTTTAACATCATGCCATTAGTTAAGACATTCATTCTGGGCAGCCTGCCTTTAAGACCTAAGCTTGCAATGAGTCCCTGAAGGAGCCTAGTTGAAGATAACAGGGCTTTATGTAGTTGTAGGGTAGCAATTGCACAAAATTCATTAAAAAGATGAGGTTTATTTGGGTAGGGCTAGCTCTGATACTTTTATTAACTCTCCTGGAAGAATTATTCCTTTTGAGTTCAGAGGAACAATTTAAAGATTGAAATATAGCTCAGCAAGATTTTGTTTACAGTCAAGCATAGATGTTTGTTACCTTGCTCATGCAACTCATCTCACTGAAATCAAAGTGCCTACCATTGTCAGTGGATTACTTAAATGGTGAAGGGTTTGCAGGACTGAGAATGTTATTTTGCTACATGAATTTGAGACATTTGTTTTCAGAATAAAAGAACGTCAACTATAAAAAAAAAAAAAAACTTAGAAATCATAGTAATGTTAGAAAATAAATCTAAGAGAGAGAAAAAGGAAGGAAAAAAAAAAACAAAGGGAAAAAAAAAAAAAAAACACTGTCATCTAACTTGGTAGTATTGCTACAAAGACTGGGAATAGTTCATGTTACGATCTTTATTTCTGGCTTAGAGGAAACAGTAATTTCACTACAGATGAAACAAGCTAAAAGCCAGACCCTATTATAGTCATCCATTTGTGGTCTTGAAAGGAAGTTGCCCCTGTGCAGAAATGCATGAACCTTATGACATAAATGCTATACAATATTCTTAAAATTTAGATATGGCCACACCTATATATGCTTTTTAACTTAGATGAAAGGCAATAGAGTTGGGATAAATAATGCTAATACCTAACCTATCCCTTTTAAGAGGCTGACAGATCATACACAGCAGCAGGCCAAAATAAATAGAATTACTTATGTAAGTTCTCTCCCACGTAAGTGCTGCAAAACTTAATCTTGCCATGTTTTCTTCCCCAGCCCTACTTAGAGTTAAAAAGGGAGCCAAGCCTGTACCTAAGATGCAGTAACATATTCCAGTGTGGGAGAATGGAAGACTGCTGTTTGTGCTGTTCTGCTTCAAGTAATTATAGTCGTCTTTCATGTTTTAGCTCAGCTGCATGTTGAGTGGGTTAAATAGCAATAAAGAGTGGTAGAAATGAAAGAAGCCAGTATAAAATTGATACAAATAGGTATGGGAATAGCATTACTGGGGTTTCTCATTTGTATTACAGATCATTAGGCATGGATACATTAAGTCTCTCACTTTCAAATTTTGAATTTCAGCTCTTCTTAGACTTGGAATACACAGATGTCATAATTTTCTAAAGTGAGATATATTCTGCTCTTGTTCATATGGGAAAGAGAAAAAAAAAAAAAATCAGAGAAATCACTTTGACTTCAGTAGAATTATTTTAGATGTGCCCTGAATAAGCTAATTCTTTTCATGCTTTACAAAGCAACCTCGACGTAAGTGAACCATCTTCATGACAGATGATCTTATCCTGGTATCTGTCAACTGTGTGCAAAGAAAGCTGATCCAGGGGATGAATACCTCCAGAATTAGAGATCTTCTGCTCTTGAGATAGAGGAAGTAAATCCATGCACTGTGAGCTCATTGAACTTTATTCTTTGATTTTTCCACCAGTGCAGAAAGGTAATGGAAAACATCAGAATATCTGTTCTTGCATAATACTAAAAAAAAAAAAAAAAATCCGTCTCTTGCAAATAACTTTACTTATTGCCTCACAAAGCCTGCTTGATAACACGTATAGTTATAAGAATTCATATCTTCAGGATTCCATAAGCTTTCATATATACTAAATAAATATTTCTGTCAAAGGGGGATACGTTTTCATAATACAGTGACAGATTTAAAGTATCTGGGCTTCCCTAAGTGGTCACTTAACACTATAGAGAACTTTCCCTTCCATCATGCACTGCAAATGAATAATAGCATCAACTTTTAAAATCAGATCCTGAAGCTCATTGATAACACAAAGGCAAAGACAAAGGGATGAGCTCTGATTCCTGAATATGTTTTATATTGCACAAGAAAATAAGATGAGATTTCACACACACTTTTAGCTAGCAAAAACCATACAGAGGAGAAATGATTAAGCTGAAGATGTATCAAACCTGGAATAACAGTATCAACATAGAAATTTATCATGGGAATTAATTGCATCATATGAAGAAACAGAAGAATGAAGTGTCAAATTGAATCACCTACTCCCTTTACTAGAAGAGCAGGGGAAGATGATAATGCATTAAGTTCCAGGATTCATGATATCTCAGTTCTTTGCCTTAGCTCTGCTGCAGACTTTCAGAAAAATTAAAGATGTTTTTTTCATTGGACTTCAGTCCAGTGTGATCTGGACTGAAAAATTTACAGTGCATCTGTAAAATGAAAATAATTACCCTTTTCTTGTCTACTTGGTCTACACAGGTATAAGGAAATGCAGTAAGGTTCTTATCTCACCGGGAGCCTTTTACTATTGCTGTAATAAAAATATGAACAATATGGGTGTACACCCATATTATCTGTTGAGGGGAGAACAATTTCAACCAGCTCAGCTTCCATTGTTTGAACTGTTCCGAATGACTATCTTTGCTAGGCAGTGGAGCTACTACTGACTCCATGCATACCTTCTGGTGTCTGTTTTGCGTATTTGCTCTTCTGTGTTTTATGTTAGTATTTCAACTTTATTCCTTGTTAAGCTTGTTTATTCGTCTTATATACTTAACAACAACAAGCCCAAAATTTTGGCAGATGGAAGGTTTCCTGGTGTATTTTCTGGATGTTGATCTCTGAAAGCCAGGAAATACAGGATCTTTGCCTTTTCTGGGGCAGTTCATAGCCAATAGGAATTATCTGCAAATGTTCCAGAGAAAAACATCTTGTTAGATATATCTGTATCGAACTGATTGAGGGATTAGTTGGAATGGACTGAAGGAGCTGTGTTAGTGAAAAAAAGAACCCTGGGAAGGCTGCAGGAGAGAAGATGAAGAAAAAAGGCAAAAAAAGGAGCATACATGCTCTCTGAAATACCTGATAGGCCCGGTTTCATGCTCTGTTCAGTAGGCTGTGGCAGTAAAGAGGTAAGAAAGTTTTCTTGCGCTGGGAACTGTATGAACTTTTTTACCCATAATTCACAAGATGACAATCACCTGAAGTCTGCATTCCCTTTTTTCAGAGCTATTAATTTAGGTTATTTTCTGGAAATTATGGAGTCAGATTCATACAGAAAGTGGAAAGAATGCTGCGTAACTTTCCATGTAAAAAGTAAAGTGCCTACACTCCAAATCTTATCACATATCCAAGGGTTTGAAAGGACACTCATATATGGTTAACAGAGCAGCTACCTTGCTCTTGCCATATAGTGGATTGCAAGCGTGAAAGAGAGTTTATAGCCTTTCAGATACCCATTCCAACACATGGATCCTGACATTCACAAGGCACCGTACATAACTGCATACATACAAGCAAGAAAGTGCTAACACAAGCTAATAGCTAGTTTTCTACCCATAATATTCCTACTTCATTCCTGAGTTTTCCCAACACTTCTTTCCTCTACTGCTGACTTCCCACAGAGCTCATGCACAAGTAACTTATTTTCTTCTTAAAATCTTGCAAGGTTTTTCACTTATAAATTTTACTCAGCTTGTTTTCTTTTCTTCCTGTAACTGTTGCACTCACTAACACAATGCACTTCTTCCCCCTTGTCCTCTGTGAATGCAGGGAAGATATGACTTTCTTATGGCACTGTCTGGACACAGGTGCATGTTCTTCTGAAGTACTCAGGTGATATGAAATACAGCATGGAAGTCCCTTCAAGCTGTATATGTGTGATACAACTAATTGGATTCAAAAGTTTAAAGGTTTGCTGTGTATGGTCAACATACATAGTCAACATGGTAATAGTAAGTTTTGCAAATACAGTATTTCAGCTGCAGGAAAGAGTCCTGCATATATCTTTATTTCACCAGAAATTACAGTAGAGAAGAAATCTGCTTAAATTATAATACAATGTGTATAGGTTCTAACTGTCTATAGAATGTGTGACCTGTGTATTCTTTCAGGTTACAAGGTTGCTAACTGCTGCTGTATTAAGTGGTGCACATAGTAATTATTTTTTTTATGTTTACCTTATTTCAAATATAATTTTGTTATTAGTTCATTAAGTGCAGATAAATTAGCTTGTCCCCAATTTACAAAAAATTTCATATTGTAAGTCAGCTTAAGTAAGTGTCGCATTTTTGGTGCTTATTTTCCCCCTTCTGATTTTCTTCTCTAATGAGAACTGGTGAGAGATCACAAGAAAGAATAAGGGAGTAGGAGTATAAGAAAGAGAGAGAGAATGCTTATCCCAAGCAGTATAATTACAAATGTCTTCTTGTAGGAGGAACCTGCCTTTCTGATTTCACGGATGATTGGGATGTTCCATTTGAGGTTATGGGAACAAATGTGCTGGCTCGTCAAAAAATGTCTATTCCTCTTGACAAGGGCTTTGTCCTAGAATGTGCTAAAAGGACTTAAAAAAAAATCCCAAAATTCTATTTTTGGCTGCTGTTTTAAGCCATTACATACAATCTATCTTGCACCTTTTATGCAATATGGCTATTATTTATGCATAAAAGAAAATTGGGAAGAGCTTGCATGGAGAAGTGGGATCTTTTTTTCCTCTGTGCTTCAAGTCAGTGCTCACATCTTTCTTTTCCACAGTTCATTGCTTATGTTGTGCAATCTTACATCGTGACCCAAAGCCCACTGAAGTAGAGAAACACATGCTACCAATACTTTATTTTGTATGTAAGGATGTGTATCAGGTTAGGATCATTTTGTCCTTTCTCCAAATCCTTAGTGCTGCGCAGTACAGTGATGAAATGTGCCAACACCTCCTCTGATGGGACAACAGTGTGTTCATTAAGAAGCTTTCCTTCTCTTTCCTCTATCTAATTAACTGCTTGTAGCTAGTGTGGGTGGCTTAAACTGATACATGCAAGCAAGTTCATCAGAACTCCCAGAGATGTTTGGATAATAGTCAGATCTTTTCTAAGCAGAAGGTGTTTTGTAAAAATTTTATATTAGAAAGCAGCCAAAATAGTCCCTTCTTTCTTCCCCTTCTAGACTTGCTTTATGTAAGTCTACAAAATGCAACCAAGCTGTACAAAATATAGCTAATAGTCCTTCTAGAAATGACTGGAGGTTCTAATTAGAGATAATGGTGAATAGTTTCTTTTATGTAAAAATTCTTAGTACTAGTTTTTGAGCACTTGAATATTGTTATTTGCCAGCTTCCCCTGCTTGCAGATAAAAGGAGGCTGGAAGTTGATTGCGGAGTGTAAAGCATGCCCTATTTCATTCATACCATCTCCTGGATAGTGTCATGTAGGGACATTATTACTAGATGTACAGAAAATAATATCCAGAAATTGCCATTTTGGTTGCCTCCCTAGCTTATTTTAACTTTGTTTCCAAGGGGTCCCTTCCCAGTATGCTTAACTTCCACCATGTTTTTCATTACTGTCTGTTAAAAACAGTGTTCTGCCCTGAGAAGCTGTTCACTCTATGGCTGAGCATGCTTATTCAAAAATACTTGCAGAAATCAGGCATACTTTGCTCAGTCGTGCGGAACATAGATTCAAAGTCTATCAAATGCTTGAAGATTCCTCTGTCATCCATAAAATCAGTAGCATTTTGTTTAGGTAACACTGTTAATACCTCGTGGAAGTTATTGTTATCACTTAATTTCATCTAAAAATCAAAAAGTTTGTTAGAATACTGAAAGCAATGGCTGCATTTACTTCCAAGTGCCCAGCCTCCTTCTAGTCAGCAGAATGTTTTCAGTCAGTATAATAGTCAAAACCAAGTCCTTACATTAAAATTAAAACCAAAAACAACAAAAAAAAATCCACCAAACCCCGCCACCCCCCCAAAAAAAACAAAAAACAACCAAACAATAAACTAAACCAACAAAAAAACACCAACCAACCAACCAAAATGAAAACAGAAGAACCCTACAACTAAACCCCCAAAACCACAGCCATTATTTTTGGTATGCATGACATCTTCTTCTTACATCAAAACCCATCAAGAACAAATGAAAAAGAAACCTTAGAGAATCGAAAGCTCAAAGTGCAAACAAAGATACAGAAAGACTTGAAGACTTGTCCAAGATTGTACATTAGGCTGGTAGCAGAACTGACAACAACTTCATGCCTCCAATTAGCATCTCTTCCAGACCAGCACTGTCAACTATGTATTGAGAGAGTAAAAAAATTATGTCATATATCAAGAAATCTTATCTTTCCCGAGTAAAAAAATCAGTAGTAGGTACAGTGCTCTGCTATTTTCCATATTAATTCTGTAATAACATTACTTCGACTGGGTGTCATCCTTCTGAAATTGGTAATACCATGTTTTATATCTTTAGCAGTTGGGGTGGGGATTTTTTTCGGAACAGCTCTATAAAAAGCCTTTAGTAAGCCCAAGACTGAAAGTCAGTTGAACTAGGAAAAGTCACACATTGTTGCCTTATCAACTTAAAATAGTCACTGGTTTCATTTCTAATTGTATATATTTGTTAACTGGATGTGGAGTCTCTTGACTGCATTTTCTTCAATAATACAACAGAGGCAAGATTCTCAGTATTTTCACATTACGGCATTTCAACTGTGACTGGAATGGACTAGGCCTATTTCCTTTCAATTGGTGCCTAACCTGAGTCTATCACAACACTGTCAGATGTGGTAATAAATTCTGCTGTGCAAATAGTATAAGGAACAGGGTTTATTGCACAATAATTTCACTCTTTACAAAATGGTAATAGTTATATAGCCATACTATTGTCCACTGAAGAACCAATGTTTTTATTAGTCTTTTTTATTTATGGAGGGTTTTTAATGATATAAGCCTTTTCTTGTTTTTGTTAGCCATACCTTGTAGTGTGCACATATAGGTAACATACATAGGTTTATGTTTATTTCTATATTTCTGTAAAGTGACAATTGCTGGCATGTCCAGTGTTTTTCAGAGCCATCTAGCACCCAAGAAGTCTTAATCTGTTCTGCTAAGAAAAAAGGTAGCTGCTTCTGTTTGTGGTAATTGAAATTTTTTTTTACTTTTACCATTATTCCATTTGTCATGCGTTCTTGCTGCTGTGTAATCTCAACATTTCTGAATGAAGGGGAGGAAGTCTCTACTGTTTTGTAGAGAAAGATCTGGTCTACCTTTTTCTTGTGTGTCTGTGTCAGGCAATAGCTAAAGTCCTATCTATTCCCAGCTCAGACCATAACCAATATTCTCATAATTAGCCTTAAGACTTTTTGACCAATTTGATCTGAATGAGGTTGCTTAGGTGCAGAATGAAATGACACAGCCTCCTCCAGCTTTAAGCAGAAGGAATAGAGCACACAGCATTTAGTATGCATAAATCAGTAAGAATGATGCACCTGAAATGTGGTTTGAAAAGGGCAGCAGTTTTGGAAGCTAACTTATAACTTTGAAGAGAGGCTTGAAAGTTGAAATTCCATTTGTGGTATTATTAGAGGAATTATTATACCCACTATGTCCCTTTTTTTTCTCCCTGTGTATAAGAGGCTCATAATTCAGCAGAGATGTGGCCAATGTTAAGAATATTCTCCAAAGCTGAAGAAACATGAACATTCTTTCCTATTAAGTGATTCATTTTATTCTTGAAGTGCCTTTCTCTACAATGCATGTCCACAGACTTTACTTGAATTGGTATTATCCTTGAAAAATGATCCTGTTTATAAAGTTGTACAATAAACCTGTAGTACTATTTAAATTTTTCCTGCAGAACTACACTGGCTTTTCCTCTTGTGAAAGCAGCTGATTCCCACAAAACAAATAGGAGGCATTTCTTTGCAGTATCACAGCACTCAATGAAAATATAATCACAAACTATAATACAAGGTGATTATTTAATGAGTTGGATATGAAAAGAATGTCAATATAAAAATCTAGGGGTGTTGCCAGCCAGAAACCAACTGAGTTATTAAATCCACACAAAGTACACAATGGACCAGAAACAATTATTTGTGCATTTACTCTTAAAGAAAAAAATAAAGTTGTTTGAAGCTCCTTGACATATACTTAGCTATCTCAAGCTATACTACTTTTTCATTTAAATTAACAAATAAAAGTGCAGACCCAAGAAACTGACTAAATGCAGTGTCTTTAAGGAACTAACTGGTGATTTTTATATAAACCTTTTGGCCACACATGTAAGCCTACTTTTCTGCCCATTTTTTATTTCAGCTGCAATCGATTCGATTTTGAATCGTCTACCTATCAATTCATTAATGCTAGCAGGAACTGATTTCAAATTCTAGAAAGCTGATAAGATCTATATAACCCTGATGGACTCTGAAGTATGTTCCTTTTATATTGGAAATTAATTAGCATGCAAGATTGGCAGGTGAAATTTGAATACTTTTCATTGGATTTTTCTTCTTTATATAGAATTACAATTAAAAAAAGCAGATAGACTAAAGAGCACTGGTCAATTTATTAACATAAAAAAATGTATCCTTAAACTAATTAATATCTTGAAGGTAAACAAGTTATTGCATTAATTTTATCTATTATTAATTCAATTATTTGCTAACTGTTTTTCCCAGAAGGCTGGAAATAAAGAACTTGTAAATCAATAAAGGCATGTGCCAGGTAAACCTATGTGCTGCTCACACAAATTTTCTAGCCACCATCTCATTGTATTTATACCCATATATAAGCCCTGCTTGCTGACTGTCTGTATTAGTACATAAAAAATGAGCACAGGAACAGGGAATTGCACTGGTTTTTGCCTACAGCTAAGGGCCAAAAGTTTTCAAGACTGAACAAAGAGCATCAGTGTGGATGCTAAATTCTCTGTCAAATCCTGGCCTAAGCTTGCATTAAGCAAAGCACTCCAAGATGAGTTCAACTTTTAAGCACTAACTGAAGACCCTTCCTGTCAGAATAGCAGTTAAGCAGGACTCTCAGAGACACAGAAATTTCTACTATTTAGTCATACATGCAGAGTGAAGCAGGTACTTGGATGGTTCTGCTACCCTGGGATCTTAGGAAAAACTGCACAGAAAACGATTCTTCCTGCTCAGGTATGCCTGTGTTCATGTGTCATGGATCCAGCAGTAGCAGTCATTTTTCTCCTTAGTAGTTGGTGCAGTGCTGTGTTTTTGACTTGTGGCCTGAGAACAGCGCTG
>JAOEHY010052979.1:0-48502 GCA_025447955.1 Psilopsiagon aurifrons
GATGGATGGATAGATGGATGGATGGATGGATGGATGGATGGATGGATGGATGGATGGATGGATGGACTGACAGTCAGAATCACAGTGAAGTTTAAACATGAAACCTCATCCTTTCTCTTAAAAATATGAGCTGATCTGAGTTGAACCTCCCACATCAGCACCCTACCCCCAGACTTCTGGTGGTCACAGAGGCTTTCCACGTATCAATCCCTTCCTATTCCCAGAGAAAACTGTCAATGAAGGAGGATGATGGCCACCCTGGATGTAAGCCAAGGTTCAAATGCTTCTCACCAGCACCCTTTGTAACATGGAAGAAATTTTGGGGTTTCCGTTCTCACCCCCAACCTCAAACTTGGCTTTGCACCCTGGAGCTGCTCTTGCCTCTGTCCGTGGTGCTGAGCACTGCCCTGGTCCCCAGCGCCCCTGGGGCTCCCGGCCCTCTGAGTGCCTATAGATGGACCCTGGATTTGGATGGATCAAAGCATTATGTTGTGTACAGGTTCAGGAGAAGGCATCTCAGCTCTCTGTGCTTCCAGCTGGCCATGGTAGGAAGGGCAGAGCTGGGGATGGCAATGGTTTGTTCAGTGAAAGGCAGCCCCGCTTCCACTGCTCATCTTTAATTAAGCTGCCCAACACAGAGGCTGATAAAACAGCCAAGAAGGTCAACTGGAAATAGACCACCTGATCTTCTACATGGATTTTCAGAGCCTCTTTCTGTCACAATGTAGGATAGGACAAGGGGAATGGTTTTAAACAGACAAAGCGGCAATTTAGATTAGATATAAGAAGTAATTCTTTACTGTGAGTGTGCTGAGGCGCTGGCACAGGGTGCCCAGAGAAGCTGTGGCTGCCCCATCCCTGGCAGTGTTCAAGGCCAGGATGGATGGGGCTTGGAGCAACAGTGGAAGTTGTCCCTGCCCATGGACCTCCTTTTCAGTTGTAGGCTTGGAGAAGGCCAAGCTGCCTTTCCTAGCACTTGATTCAAAGCCCTGATCAAGCACTAAGGCCCTTCTATTGCTTTTAGTGTGCTTGAGACTAGCGTTTAGTGAGTGGGGCTACAGATTTGTTTGAAAGTAAATCACAGTTGAACAATGAACACTATACAAAATTCCTGTGGGAATAGCTGTTGTCCAGTGTTCACGGGCTAAATTCCACACATCACCAAAAAACTGAGGTATTGACAGGAGAGATGATGCTGTTGAGGGCATACAATGAATACAACAGAAGAAAACCTAAATCTCTGGACCCCTGGTCTTGTTTCAGGGCATTATTTTGCACTGTCTCAAAACTAAGTGAAGACAGCCGCTCCAAAGTGTGTTGCCATAAGGGAAGGTAGACAATTCAAGTTATCCACCACTATTCTGCAGTGAAGAAAACCCTCTGTACTTCCTTACATAGTAAATCAGGTTATACAAGACCCCAAACCCACAGGTTCTCTGAGTTTGCTCACAGCTGGCCCAGCAACAGCAATGGATTATCTCAGCAACAAACTGAGTGTCCCCTAGGAGAGCTCACGGGTTAGGACATGGCTCAAGGCAGCAGTAACAGGAGCCTTCATCTCTCTGCGATAGGAGCCTGGGGGAGCTGCTGTCCATTCCTAGTCCTTTAAAAGCTGGAGACAGCTCCAAATCGGGATGCCCTTGGCTCTTGTGTCTGTCAGCAGTCTCCTTCTGGCCTCCCAGTTCCACGCAGGCACGAAGGGTCTGCCTGCGCTGGCGGCAAGCAGGGAGTTACATTTCACACTCTCGCCTGCCTCTGTCGCAGGGAGATAAGGGCAGCACAGTGTCCATTAGGGAACATTCTTAAGTTACTTGTGTCTCAGCTCTGGCCGATATGTAATCCAGGGAAAAGCAGGTGCAAGAGAGGAGCACAGCCAGGTGGCTTCTCTTTAAAGCCTCAGGGCAAGCTAAGGATAGAGAAGGAAAAACAGAGAGATGAGCTTCACGTCCAGAGGGAATTAGCACCCTCTGCACGCTATTAAAGGATCCAGCACAATCCATGGGCATGTCAGATGGCACGAGCCCAGCACTGACCCTTCTTTCAGCATTAAGCTCCCATTGCTGTTCTTAACAATAACTGAAGAGGAAGGGAGGGAGGATGCACTAAAGAGATGTTTGAATCATGGCTTTCATCAGCAAGAGATGTGATCCAGATAAAATAAGGGATTTCTTTTGCTGGATGAAATCTGTTCTCCTTGTATGTGGACCAGTTGGCAAGGGTGGAGTTAGCCTTTCCTAATTATAGGAAATACAAGTGCCCACATGCAAGCTGGTTGTGGGCAGGGTTCCTCAGACCTAAGTATGTGCTCTAGGATGAAGCAACTCACACCCTGACATCCACTGCAAACTCAGACCAAGTGCATGTTAATGGATTGATGAGCACCTAAAATTAGGAAAGGTTAATTCCACCCTTGCATATCCCAACCCTTCACCCCAGCTACAAGGGAAACAATCTCATCTGAGACCTAGCAAGTTCCTATGGTTAAGTCCTTATTTTATTATGAATTTGGAGTACAAATGCTAACATTTGGCATTTATATATAATTAGGAGAACAGAGCATTCCACTGCAGGACATCCCACATACTAGACTGCATCTATCCAGTTCACTGTTAACTAACTTGCTTGTAGGCATAGTACTCCATCCTTGAGATCACACAGATCTGTGCCTAAAAAGATGGTGCTGCACTTCTTTCACCCAGGCAGGACATGGCTTTGACTCCTGCAATCTTTACCTTTGCAATTCACACTTTATTAAAGCCATTAGACCCTCCATAAATACACTGATAATGATCAAGTGGCACTTCTTTAATAGACAGTAGCCAGCTACATCTCAATGAAGCAGGCTGTTAAGCAGACACAAGACATTTCCCACAAAGACACTGCTTCTCAGTGTTTACGCCCTTCAGATACTTAGGGAGTTGTCACATCACGTCTTGATCACTGCTGTACTGATTCAGCTCTTTTCGTCCTGCCCTTGTAAATCAATCCTTACAGCCCTCAGTCATTTGTCGGTTGTTCTTATATGAACTCCCTGCCATTTGACAATATCTGTCTGGTAAGAAGAAGCCCAGAAATGAGCACAACTTTCCATATACATTAACGTTGAAGCTTCACAATCCCTCCGGGATTTTTGATCTCTCTGCTGTTCATTATTTCCAGAAGGCTGTGGAAGGAAGCTCTGCTCATGAAGTGACTTCTTGACTGGGAGCTGAGATTTGCAAAATGCCAAACAAACAGGGGCTTTGCCCAGACTTTAAGACTGCTCTAATACATTTAATGTGTCTCAAATATCCTCTGCCCCTGAGGAGAACCAGCAATGAACAAGCCAAAGCCAAACTATTAAAATCTTAGAACAAGATGTCCCCAACTGCGTGGTGATAATGGCCAGTGGCTGGTCGTGATTCCTGATTCCTGGATGCATTTGGAAAAGGTCTTATTATCCTAGTCATGTCCAGGAATGTTCCAACAACTGGCCAGTAAATAGTTGGGTCCCAGTGCTGAAAACACCCTCAGGTACTCTTCAGTTTACTGGGACCAGTGTGGTTCCAGTGACTCTCTCCCCAACTTTACATGGAAACAAGAATGGGAAATACTCCCAACACATTGTAATTCATTCATAGGAGACAATGTGCAACCCTGACTTTGAGACCCCAAAGAAAAAGCTGGAGGCATAAAGCAATTGAACTGTAAGCTGGAGATCCCACACAACTCCTCACATAACTCCTTCTTCACATTGTCTGAAATGATCCTTTCAGTATATGACCAGTTTCATTCACACAGAAGGAAGTCTATGAGGGCCAAGATTAAGACTGGGGATATGATGTTTATGTGTGGACCTGAACTGGATTTTAGAGTGAAGGGGCAGAGCTGTTTGCCTGTCAGAAAAGGCATTCCCTGCTAGAGTGAAGACCTGGTTTATGAAACATAGAATCATAGAAACAAAGAATAGTTTGGATTGGAAGAGACCTTTCAAGTTCATCTACTCTAAACCCCTGCTACCAGGCTTGCCCTGACCCACTGCAGGACCCTGAACTTGCTCTTCTTGAACCTCATGAGGTTCACCCAGCCCACTTCTTGAGTTTGCCCAGGTGCCTGCGGATGATATAAAGTCACTCAGGAATGTCAACCACACCAACCACAATGGTGTCATCTGCAGTTTTGCAAACTCCATGTCACTGTGTCACTAATGAAGTTATTAAACGGTACTGCTCCCAGAATGGACCCCTGAGGAATACCACTTGTCACCAGTCTCTATCTGGACATTGAGCCGGTGGCCGCTATTCTCTGGATGGGACCATCCAGCCAATTTCTCACCCACTGAACAGTCCATCCATATCTCCCTGGTTTAGAGAGAAGGATGTTGTGGGGGACTGTGTCAAAGGCCTTACAGAAGTCCAGAGAGACAGCATCTGCAGCTTTTCCCTTTCCCACTGATGTAGTCACTGTAGGGGGACATAGAAAGTCCCCCTAGGATGGTCAGGCAGGACTTACCCTTGGTGAAGGCATGATGGTTGTCTCAAATCACCTCCTTGTGCTCCATGTGCCTTAGCACAGCTTCTAGGAG
Source organism: Psilopsiagon aurifrons (assembly GCA_025447955.1). Classification (NCBI taxonomy): domain Eukaryota; kingdom Metazoa; phylum Chordata; class Aves; order Psittaciformes; family Psittacidae; genus Psilopsiagon; species Psilopsiagon aurifrons. The sequence goes on from JAOEHY010052979.1 coordinate 4,565, forward strand.
GACCTGTGCCATGATTTCCCCAGGCACAGAGGCGATGCTGACTGGTCAGTCATTCCCAAGGCTCTCCTTTCTACTCTTTAAAACTGGGTGCAATTTTTGCCTTTTTCCAGTCACCAGGGACTTCATCTGACTGCCAGGACTTCTCAGATATGGAGAGTGGCTTGGCAACTCCATCAGCCAATTCCTTCAGGACTCTGGGACGTACTTCATTAGGTCCTATAGACTCAAGTATGTTCACGCTCTTCAGGTGGTCATGAACATGTCTTCTCTTACAGTGGAGGGACTTTGCTTCTCCAGTCCCTATCTTGTGGTCCATCCATTTGAGATGTGTAGGAAGAGAGGCTGCCAGTGAAGACTGAGGTGAAAAGGTTGTTGGGTACCTCAGCCTTCCCTTTGTCCTTTGCTACTCATTTGCCAGTCTTGCTCATCAGGGTGGATAAGCTTTCTTTGGCCTTCCTTTTCTCGCTGACACACCTGTAGGAGTCCTTCTTATCCTTTGCATCTCTTGCCAAGTCCAACTCCAGCTGTGCCTTGGCCTTCCTGACCTCCACAACCAGGCAGCCTCCCTATGCTCTTCCCAGAATACCTGTCCCAGCTTCCAACTCCTGTGCATTTTGTTCTTGCCCTTCAGCTTCACCAGCAGGTCTTGATTCACCCATGTTGGTCTCTTGCCTTTCTTACCTGGTTTCTTACACCTGGGGATCATGACCTCTTGTGCTCTATGGAAAGCATACTTGAAGATCATCCAATTCTGTTCTGCTCCCTTGTCCCTAAGAACACCTTCCCAGGGGGTCCTATTGAAGCACAGTTTCTATCAGCAGAAGATAAGCCCTACCCATGGTCAATCTTCACCATCAGCAGTTGAGTTAGAAAGTCTGTGGTTGATATAAACCCTGCTCTTTTGCCAATACATTCAGCAAAAGGGTGCTAATGACCCTGAAGCCTGAGAAGTAGAAACTTAGCAAAGCTGGTTTCACTGGGAGCCATATTCCTCTCTCCTCCTGGAGATGTGGTAAGGGACAATGAATTCATCAATCTGTCATTTAAGATTGTTCGCTTGACAGCTCCAAAATGCATCTTAAAAAAAACCCAAACATTAAGGGCTTTAATAATTTAAGTTACTCTTAAATATGCCCTGCAATTCAAATCCTTGGAGTGGTTTAAACATTTGAAAGAAGTTCAATGTGGACAGTGATTTAAAGACAAGATAGATGGGTTCAATTTGGCTGTGCACTGCAGACCTGGAAGGCCGCAGACCTGACATCACTTTGCACTGAGAGTCTCCAGAGATGTCCATATGAAACAGTGATTAGGTGGATGGCCAAGTGTGGAATGGGGTGCAGACACACTGCCAGGGCAGGTCCAGACTGGGTGAAGGAAACATTAGAAAGTGCTAGGATTCCTATAGTTTCTGTTGCTGCCTGACCTAAAATCTGTCCATGGAGAGACACCTCTAATGACAGTGAGATTTGGATCTAAATGTCAATGTTATCTAACTCTCATCCTTCTCCGCTCTGAAAAATGACCTCGTGGTTTTGTAAACCAGAATGGTTTTAGTGGTTCAGAAATGGGCACAATTTACGTATTATTTATTTGGCTATTCAAGACAGACGAGCCACCACATCAAGGTGCTGGTTTTATCTCCATTATCTATAAAGAGAAATGATTCAGATTAATGTTGAGGGAAACACCTGAGACATCTACACTGTAGGTATCTAGGCTGGTCAGATGAAACTCATCCCAGTACCAAAGCAGATCAATTATCATCATTGATTTTTCTCCCACTAGTGCTAATCTTCATAGAAATTGCACTAGATTATGATCTCTGTTGGTTTCTGTACATTACTGTTTATTCCTTCTGACCTGAGACCAATACAGTCCCAGCACAATGAGGTATCAAATCCATTGGCTGTAGACAGTACCAGCCTATAAATAATGGCAATGAGGTGATCACCCTAAAGAAAGCCAAAGAAAGAAGATCATGAGGAAAGTAATGAAGTCTCAATTCTCTTGTCTTTTCCAGATGCTCTGAAAGTTGTCCTTTGTGACCAAATCTATAAGCATCCAAGAACTCAAAAATGTGATTACAGGTAATGATTTTCCAAACTGAAGCAGCATTTTGCTCCCTATTACATGAACTAAAGAACTGGCAACTCACAGAGTTATGAGATCACGTTATGATGAGGTGGAAGAAGAAGATGAAGAAATAAAGCCTGCAGTTGTCCCCCTATAGATGCTTTTAAAAGCTCCCAAAATTCCCAAGTCACTTGTGAACAACAGAAACCACTTCAAATGCTCACCTGGAAATTCCATGTAAAAAGTGGGATGTATTTGTGTGTGCAGGGCAGTTGTAGTAAGGAGAAAAGGTCTACAAGGGTGTACATGAGGCCACAAAGTCTTGCAGGTCCTCCACTCCACATGTCCACACATACCACAGAGGATATCAAGAGATCTAAAACAAGTTTCTCTCTATAGCCCACCTTGACTGAAGATGGCATAAACTGACAAACATCTAATTACAAATGAGGGTTTCAGTCTCAGCCCACTGGAAGAAGTAAGGGTCCCCCATTAGCTTTGTTGAGATCTAAGAAGAGTCCCAACACAGGAGAACTGATGTCATGAGCTGCCACCTTCTGTAAACTTCCTCTCTAAGGCTTAAACATTATCCTGCCTACCACATGCAAGAGATATCTCCATAACCCCACGCCAGCTAACAAGAGGCTGCTGCGTTACTGACTGGAGATTAAATTATACTCACATCCAATTCCTTTCCCCCATTCCCAGCAGTTTCATTACTCTCCTTAATCAGACACTGCCTCCCATCCTTCAGACATGGCAACCAATATTGCCTTCCATATTTCACAATCAAAATTGCATGTGAACCCATGTCACCGAGAATTAATTTTGGTAAGACAATGTTTATATTAACCATTCATTTATTGACTTCTGTTTGGTGGGTCAATTCTGAAATTTATGCTCCCTTGAGATCCACACATTGACCTCAGTTTCATCTCAGGTCAATATTCCCTTCCCAGGTCAATAAATCTTGAACCTGACTGTAGCAGAAGTCAATAGTATCTGCATATTCTTATATTGTCAGAGGGTCGGTAGCATACAATTTTGTGTCTGAGAGGTGAGGAAGCACGAGAGACACCAAGAACTATTGAATGAGGTATTAAAATGGAATTCTTGCTCAATAGCTCTGCTTCCCATCCATCTACAGAGTTAGATCTGCCAGCAGCAAAGAAAATCGTTGTTTATGTTATTTATTTGTATATAAGCATGTGATCATCCCATCATAGAGAGACCTCCATGCTAAGAACAAGTAAGAAATGGAAGATAGGAGGTCCTGGCTTCCAATGGGTAAGGGAAGTGGGAGAAATCAAAGCAATAGCATTAAAGCGGAGAGTGTAGAGGGGAAATTCAGGTTTGGGCAGCCTTCTAGTATATTAAGGGGGCTACAAGGATGCTGCAGAGGGACTCTTCATCAGGGACTGTAGTGATAGGACAAGGGGCAATGGGTCCAAATTGAAACAGGGGAAGTTCAGGTTAGGTATAAGGAGGAAGTTCTTCCCTTTGAGGGTGCTGAGGTGCTGGCACAGGGTGGCCAAAGAAATTGTAAATGCTCCATCCCTGGCAGTGTTCAAGACCAGGTTTGACAGAGCCTTGGGTAACATGGTCTAGAGTGAAATGTCCCTTCCCATGGCAGGGGTTTGGAACTGGATGATCTTAAGGTCCTTTCCAACCCTAACCAGTCTGGGATTCTATGATTCTATGTATCTCACAAGTTATCAGGAGAGTCTCTAAATAGCTCATCAAAGGGGTATTTTATGATGGGTCTGAATATAAAATGAAGAGGCTGCTCTGTGGAAGTTCATGGGAGGTTTCTTCCAAGTCAGGGAAAAGCATCAATCTGTCTGGATGAAAATCTGCTAAGGGAGCAATAGCATCTGCACTCTTGGGTTGATGGGAAATGGGAACTGGTCTTCTGGCTGTGAATGAGAGATGAGGGGCAGGATGGAGACAGATTTCTGAGAACTCAGACAGAGAAAACAAGTAGCTGATGCACTAAATGGATCCAAAATCTGACAAAGCTGCACACAAGCTATCAAACTGTGCCCAGAGGCTCCAGAACTGAGCTGTCTTTGTGGAGAGAGTGACTTATTGATGGATGGTCCCACAACAGCGTGGGCAATGTTTCCTCTGGTCTCTTGTCTCCTATGGGGATTCTTGGGAGTCTGAAATGCCCATGTACCCATGGATGGCCCTCTGCTTTCCAGTATCCTCTCCATCTCCAGTCTTCTCATCTCATTGTCTGTGAAGCTTTCTACCTCCATAGAGCCACCGTGGACTCTTTTACCCAGCTATGTGTTTTCACTAATCTCTTAGGAAATAAGTTATTTATCAGTCCTCTTTTTCTGTCAGACCTGATGAAAGTTGCCCTGGGAATTCAGAGCTTGCAGGTGATGGGGATGGCCAACAGGCAAACACTCACAAGCAACAGAAATCACAGAAACATAGAATCCCAGGTTGGAAGGGACCTCAAGGGTCATGTGGTCCAACCTTTCAAGGTAAAGCATGACCTAGACTAGATATCTCAGCGCCCTGTCCAGCCCAATCTTAAATGTGTCCATCATTGGGGAATCCACCACTTCCCCAGGAGGGTTAATTCCAATGGATGATGCTCTCATTATGAAATACTTTCTTCTTGTGTCCAACTGGAATCTCCCCAGAAATCATTTGTGCCTATCATCCCTTGGCTTTTCCATGGGACTCATTGTAAAAAGAGGGCCTCTAGCTTCTTTGTAGACATCCTTTAAGCACTGGAACATGGGGATAAGGTCTTCCCTGAGCCGCCTTTTCTCCAGGGTGAACAAACACAGACTGATTATCTTTGTGGTCCTTTTCTGGACCCTCTGTCAACATCTTTTTCCTATAGAAGGACCAAACATGAACACAGTATTCCACGTGTGAAATGACAAGTGCTGGTTAAAGTGGGATGATTAACTTCTTTACTTCAGCTGGTGATGCCCTCCTTGATGTTCCCCAGTATTCACTTGGCTTTCTCTGCCACAGCAGCACACTATTCACTCTAATTGAACTTATTGTCCGAAGGAAAGGTGTAATTGGATTGTAATTGTCCTGTGGCCCAGATATGATGAACAATTCCTTCCCCAAAGGGTGCCCAAGCATTGGAACAGGCTGCCCAGTGCAGTGCTGGAGTCACCATCCCTACAAGTGTTCACACACCATGGGGACAAGGCCTCAGTGCCATGGGTCAGTGGTGGCCTTGGCAGTGCTGGGTAATGGTTGGACTGGATGAGTTTAAAGGTCTTTTCCAACATGGTTGATTCTGTGATTCTCCAGGCTTTGTTTCATAGGTGCTTATGGGACTGAAGTTCATTCTGCTTCATGATCTGGTCTATGCTTCCTCCATCCCTGGTGCTGCTGAGCTCTGCTCCTGAGGGCTCTGGTGGGATGTAGCCCCCTTGGCTGGGGGAAGACAAGTGGGTTTCAAGTGGATGCAATGCTCCTTCCCACCTTCCCTGGCTGAGAAAACACAGATGCTACCTGTCCTCTTTTCCTCCCCAGCTCCAGCTCAGGAGCCCGGCTCCTGCCAGCCACTAATCTTCCCTGCCTCAGGGCTTTCCTGACAGAGCAAATGATCTGCCAGACCCAGCTTAATGGACTTGTAATTGCCAATTAAAAGCTGTCCTTTTAATTGCAGCAGCTTGAAGGTTTGAGTGTGCAGCTGTGTGGGCATGTGGATGCTGGTGTGAGATACTGAAGTCTCTGCCTCTGAAATTGATGGCCTTACCTGCAAGGAGATGGACTTGGGAATGACCAGAACCTTGCTGTTGAAACACCACCCAGGACTCCCCTCTGGCCTGCGCAAAGTAATGAACCAGTTAAAAGGCAAGAGAAGAGGATGAGCAATGTGAAGGGGGAGAATCTGGTGTCACCAATGGGCAAAGCAAACTTCTGCTTTTGGTGCTGTCTGAATTACCATCAGTCTAGAGGGTGAGCTTGATGGATGCTAAGGGCAAACTATAAGAGGGAGCTTGCAGATTTACTAATGCAAGGTAATGTATTAACCAACGAGGTCTGATCATTATCACACCACTGTAGTATCCAGCACTGATTTTGTTCAGACCCAATAGACTTGTACTGTCAATCCAAAGGACTTTCTAGCTGAAGTGCAAAGAAACCATCTGAACAGAAGGAGGAAAATTGTTTTTTGTTCTCTTGCTAAAGGAAGGGAGCAGAAACCATGCTTTATTTTACAGGAACAAGGTGCTTTTGAACTCTCTGTGCAATGACAGCCTGTCTCCACACTTCCCTGGCAGTCCCTGTTTCCTACTGCTCTGCACTTGACTACTTCTACCTGTGCAAAGCAGGCATTTGGTTATTCAATTCCACTGGGCAATGCCCCACACTCACTGTTCCCTATGTAATAAAAAAGACTCATGGAGGCAGGACATTTTGGGTAGGAATTTGGTCATCAAAGGACCAAAATTCAAACACATGGGTTCCTTATCCAGCATTGCCACAAACCCTTTCTTTGATCCTGGGCATGTATTTTAAGCTCAGGTTTGCACAGAGATTTGAGACAAGGTTAGTTACGATCATGTTTTAAACAGACATTTCATGCCAACCTAACCAGTGAGGCTTGAGTTACAAACAGGCAATATGTTAAACAAAAGACAAGAGGCTTGCAGCATCTTCGTTCAAGCATTCCATATTCTTATCTATACTGCGGGCAAGAACGTAAGGCCTTTGGAGATGGAAACCAATCTGCTTTCCCTCGACCAGAACCATGAAGCATGGAGACATGATGGGAGAGAATAAAGAGATTATCTAAAGCCATGGCTATTCAAACCTCATCACATACAGGGCTATGGATAGCTCAGCTATACAGGTTCCTACAAAGAGAGTCAGCATTTCACCACCCTTTGACTTGACTGCTTTCCTACTCCTTTAGCCTGTAAGCAGGGATGTCTTCTTGAGTGAGGGTGGTTGAAGAGAGCAGGTCCATTCCCATGAGGAAAGGCTTTCCATGTTGACCACTTGGACTGCTTCCAAATCCATTCCTGCTTTCCCATAGGGCCATCCTGAGTGCCTCCCCTCCACACCAGCCAGCCTGGGACCCTGCTGAGTGCACTTATCCTTCACTGCTGCCAGGAGCCTCCAGATCTATAGCAAGAGGAAATTGGTTCTTTGGCTGGAGCTGGGAGACATTCATCTGCCTGCACATCTCCGGTCAAGCAGAGTCTGAGGGGCCCATTTATCAGGGGAGCTGGAGAGATGTAGTGCTGCCAGGGGACAGTTCACCACTGGGTGATTTGTCTCCCCTTCCCATGGGGTTTACATCTTCCCTTTCCATTTTGAACAGGGACAGAATCTACAGTAGGGAAATCACTGCATCTCTGCTCTGCTTGGACCATTTTCCCAAAGAGTAGTCTCTTCTGACACTACTTTGTTCTGTTTGAGCCAATTTTGTTCCTTTTCTTTCAATTGCATCTCACCCCATCCGAGGCAAAGGGTTTCCATATCAACCCACCAAGGAGGACTGAAATCCTTCCACAAGGTAGATGATTTGCCCCCCTTTCAATATTATTCTCCAACTTTCTTCTTGACGACTCACCTTCAGACATTGAGCTGAGCAATGAATTAGGGGTTCTCTGGAGGTTCTACCTCAGAGGTTCTTTATGCATGATGACATCTCTGAAGGAAACTAGAGACTTTCCTCCTGAATCCACATTTTATTGAAAGAAGCCAAATGAAGTGCATAGGAGGTTGAAAAAGTATCCATGGAGATGAGGTCAGTTCAGCTGGCTCCACCACCTCTCTGAGTCCTTTTTTCTTTGTCTAACCACTCTCATGGGGCTTTTGTTTGTGGTTTTGGTTTATTATTAGCTTTATATAATACTATATTATTACCTATGTAATTGGAATACCCCTTTCTGCAACTTCTTGTCATCAAGAACACAAGTGATGTTACGGACATTCCCTGAGAGCCTTTCCACCACAAAAAAACGAAAAGGGGAATTTTTTACCCTAGGCATTGCTGATACAACCTCTCTTTTTTTTGAGAGGTTTAGTCCAGTCTCTTTCCTTCCCTGGCTAGCAGGATCTGAGACCCTGAGCTGCTTCTTTGTGTTAGCATCACTCCAAGCTGCCAGTCGATGTCACATTGAGTCTTTTTGTCTTGTTTTGGTGACTGTTGTTCAGTCACCCCATGGGTGTGGGACTCGAAGGCTGATGCATGGTTTAAATGGTACCTAGATATCAGCTTAGGACTTTCAGGTGGCATTACTGTGCTTTTCCCTCCTCTCCAAGTGTGGCCATTGTCTCTTTTGCAGGGGCTGAATCTTGGCTATTCTTCTGCTCTATGAGATTTTCTAAGTGGAGCCTGAAGATGCTCAGAGCCCGTGTGTTGTAACATGAATGGGAAGACTACCATGAACCACCAGTCCTGGTGAAGGAGTTTGGGGTGATTATGGCCATTAATTAGAGAAGAAATTGACCTGACAATGTGGAATGGGACATGGGTCTGAAAAGGTTTATCTTCGTGTCCCAAGCAGACACCTTGCCGTCTTCTCTTCCAGCAAGTGCATGCATCTCCTGTGGTGTGGGATGGAAAACTTTCAACGTTAAGTTCCTGCTCTAATGCCCCAGGGCATCAAGAGGCTCTAAAGACTCCCTGACAGCATGACAGTCTCTGTTCAATAATAACCTTTTCAAATCCGGAGGATTGAGGGCTTTCCTTCGCATTTCCTTGAGATGACACTACATTATTGACTGACTTCTCCTTCCCACCTTGCTCACTTAAATCCTGAATTGGCATCATATGCATTTAGCCAGTTTCATGTGTCTGTAAATGCTGGAAGGTTGGGATGAAGCTAAAGCATCACCATGCATCCTTCTGCAGTCCTGACAACCCCACCAGCAGCCCCCAGATCAGGGTCTGAGTCTTTCAAATCATGAATCTACCTAAAAACCTCCAACACCTTCTAAAAATAAAGACTGAGTTCTTTTTTATCTGATTGCCTGTTATGAAGTCTTTAAGATCCACATTTCAATGTGTTTATTCACAAGCAACTGACTTAGAGAATTACATCTGGAATGTGACATTATAAAAATAATAATTTCTTTAATTTTATATTTTATTCGTATTTTATATTAAATGACCTATAATCATGATCTAGGAGCTGGTGCTTTAGCAGGTGCTCCTCACATACCAAATCATAGAGCTGTGGAACCATTTGCCAGTGGATGTTGTGGATTCGATTAAGGGCTTCAAGAAGAGGCTGAGCACATGCTTGGAAAAGAGATCTACTGCAGGTCACTAGACAAGTGACAACAGGCCTAGGAAAACCCCTGAGCTAAGAACAGCTGAAGGCCAAGAGTATGTTAGAGGAGGTATCACACATTTATCCTCTCCTTAATTTTCCCACTGAAAGAGCCTGCTTAGTGCCACCATTGGAAAGATGGCTCTGGCTGGGATGGACCCTTTCTTCTGCTGTCATAAATCAGTGATGCTGTAAGACCATGGATAAGTCTCAGGCATGACTATGATGACTTTGACTGTTTTGACAGTAGTTCCATCAACCACTTGTAGAGCTATTTTTGACAAGGGTTCACAGCCCTTTCAAATTTGGATGTTGGAAATCGGAATCAGCAATGCAGAAATATGCTAATCTTGTTAAAGCAAGAAAGCACCAACCCAAGGCATCAAAGGGGATTCATTTCTCTTTTGTGTAAGCTGCAGGCAAGACCTCCTCTGTCTAATTCTTGTTTTCCTATAAGTTCTTTGGTGGGTGACTATCAACGAGGACATAGAAAGTCCCTGGAGAGGGACTTTTTACAGAGCAAATAAAGATAGGAGAACGGGAAATGGCTTTAAACCAAAAGAGGATAGATTTAAATTAGATATAATGAAGCTCTTCCCTGTGAGGGTGCTGAGTCGCTGTCACAGGGTGCTCAAAGAAGCTGTGGCTGCCCCATCCCTGGCAGTGCTCAAGGCCAGGTTGGATGGGGCTTGGAGCAACCTGCAGTAGTGGAAGGTGTCAACCCATGGCAGGGGTTGGGACTGGATGAGCTTTAAGGTCTCTTCCAATACAAACCAGTCTATGATTCTGTGAAGTGTTATATGGTGGTTTGAAGAGTTTTAACGGGGCTCATCTTCCCCTTTCTGTGCACAGGGACATCATTTGGCTCAAAGGGCCTTCCAAAGGAAGACCTACCAAGCTCTGGTCTCACCTGCAGTGCCCAATCACTGCTGTCTCTCTGCTGGTGATGGGCCCCAAGTTCACATTGTTTTCCTCTGCATCTAACCTGCATCAGGCACAACTCATTGCCTGCCTTACCAGTGGATCCTGATGCTTTCCTTCTTTCCTTCCCTCCCACATCAGCGTCCTGCATCCTTGCGAGCAAAACGGTGTCACCATTTCCTCAGTGGCAGGAGGAATGATCTCATGGGATGGCTTAAACCAGTGACTAACAAGTTGCTTCAACTGTTTTGGTGGTGCTTCGTGACCATGGAGGAGGCAAGTGGGCTGAAAAGGGATATTAGTATTGACATCCTCAGCCCTCAAGTGTCTCCTTGAGAAGTCAAAAGGGTGATTTGGGATGGGAGAATGTGTGCACTGAGCACCTTAATCCTGGTTCACCAAAAGAAATGAAGAAATCATTGCTATGAACAAGACTTCTACCCACCAGCAGTGTCCAGAGGTACAGAGGCACCACACCACTGACATGGGATGGGAGCAGCGATAGAAGACATAATAAACCTCCTGAAGAGCTGACATGGCTCCAGACAGAATGCAAGGATGCACATACAGTGCTGTCCCAGTCTCAGCTTCTGGACTGATCAGCAGCTGCATCATCTTTGTGACCTCCTAGAGCATCCTGCAGGGACCGTCTTACCTTAAAAAAACATCAAATCCTTCTTCCAGGCATTACATACCCCAGAATCCCACACACGTCCCTCCTGCTTGTCAGCACTGAAGTACCTGACTTCAAAGTCTTTTTGCCCTCAGCTTATTCTGTGTCCAATGGAGAGGGTGAGGCAGAGCCAGCACAGCCTGATGCTTTCTGGTTACAGGGTGTGCTCTCAGCGTCTTTGTATAGGCGGGACCTGGTACCTGATGGTTCCTCTCCCTGTAAAAGGGTGCCCCAAGTTTGTAAGGATGATGTCTGGAGGGCAGAGGGCTTGTTAAAACAAGGTACAAGCTTGTATGCAAACATCATTGCCACCCCAGAGGAGCGCAGCAAGCCTGACCTGCTTGCTCTCACCAGCTCAGGTCTGTGTCAGCTTTTTCTTTGTTGTTCCTTTAAGCAGCTTTTCAAATTGATGCTACTGAGGGGGGAAGGAAAAACACTGAAAGAAAACACCAAAGCCCCAGGTAAAGGCTTGCAGTACACAGTGGGTGGGGACTGGCCCAAAACAGGCTGGACTCTCTGCTATAATGGTCTGCTATAATGGTTTGTTCGGGGATGAGGCCCATGACACAGAGTTTTGGAGACCTTTGCCCCATATATCCTTCCCTGCCTTGAGTCCTCAGTCGCAGACAGTTCCCCTCCAGGGGCCTTCTCTCTCCATGGGTTCCACAAACTTGCACTATTGCTTGTGGACAGCCTTTGCAGCCCTATGGATGCTGGCAGGAGCCTCCTCTCACACTCACACAACACATATGCATTGACACATCCATGCTCAAACTGTTATGTGCAAACAGAGTTTGCTCCTACAGCCTGCAGCCTCTGTGAGGACCTCACATACACATAGACACACCGATGGCAAATAAGCTGCTTTGCCACCCTGTGCACCCACAAACCCTCCAGCACCCACCCTATGCTCTTCTGATCCAGCCCCACACATAGACTCCTGGAATGATTTGGGTTGGAAGGGACCTTAAAGCTCATCCAGCTCCAAACCCCTGCCACGGGCAGGGACACCTTCCATAGAACAGGGTGCTCCAAGCCCCTGTGTCCAACCTGGCCTTCAACACTGCCAGGGATGGGGCAGCCACAGCTTCTCTGGGCACCCTGTGCCAGCGCCTCAGCACCCTCACAGGGAAGAGCTTCTGCCTTATATCCAACCTGAGATAAATATGTGCAAACTTACCCACGGGTATATGGACCCTTAAATGCTCCATCCACCCTGTACCATGCACCCCCATCTCTACCAATGCTCTTGGTGACGCCAGCCTCCTGGGAGGCCTCCTCTCCTTAAGATCTGCTCCTAAGGGGGACTAAGGCAGTGAGGAACCCACCTTCACTCACCCACTCCACCCCAACCTCGCAAAGAAGCTTTACCAGCTCTTCCACCCCACACATACATCTTCATTTGTCCTCTTCTTATGCAGCCACTAGACGGCAGATCAGGCTCGCAAAAACGCTCTTCCCAACCAGGCAAGTCGATGGGCTCATTTGTCCCAGCTCCCCCAAGTCGATGGGGCTGACACTTGGCAGTCAACGCTCTGATTAAGATGCCACAGTTGAGTTAAAGCGCGCATTAAGATTTGATGAGTAATTGATCAGCACATCAACAGGGAGAGATGGAGAGAGAAGCCGAGGCTGCGGACACCTGGGTAAAAGCTTCCAGTTGCACACATAGGCTCTGTCTTTAAATGAAAGTTATTAGGGAGTTCGAGTCTTAAAGGGATAATGTGGGGTTTATAAGAGATGGGACTTGCTGTGGAGCTGCTGAGTGCAATAAACAGCCTTGACATGATATAAATGGTGATTTAGAACTCCTATCCTTCAAGGGGCACATCCAGACGGGGTGGGAGAGAGGGGGCTGGGCTCAGGCTTAGCCAGATCGCCTTTATACCGATGGGAAAGTGCTGACATTGATGGATTCGTTCCTGATTTTACACCAGCGTAGCTGGGTGTCTCTCGCCGGGCTGGGAGGTATAAATAGGCATGTGTGTGTCTGATGCAGATATTCAGGGCTCCAGCCTTTCTCTTGCCTTTTTAAATAGAGTGGTATTTTGCGGCTGGGGGAAGAAATGAATGAGAAGTGGCTGTAAATTGGTACTACCTCGCTTCCCAATTCGATCAAAGCCGCACTTGTGTGCAGAAGTGTTTGTAGAAACAAGGGCTTCACTGCCAGCCCGCCAGAAAAAGGGTTCCCTTTAAACTCGGAGCTGTCACAGGAAGATAATGTAAGTAGATATAATATACCCATAATAAGAGTACACAATTCTTGCAGAGGAAACCTGATTTCCTTTTTACACACATACACATACACTTTGTGATAAACATGCACATGAAAATGTACAATAAATCCACTGCACCAGAGGTGAAGAGAAATCTGTTGTAAATCTGTGTCTCTTCCTTGTTCTTAAGCAAGAAAGATAGAAAAAGAGCTGATCCAAACCCTGCACAAAAATAATAATGCTATGAGATGCCATAGGGATAAATTCACACTTTCCCTCCAAAAAGAAACCCAAAGTTGTTCTGTGCTCTGGTATTTGACTGCAGCCAGGGCTTTCCAAAGGATTTCTTTTCCCTTTCTGCAAACACTCAAATAACATCTTGATTCGATGTGTGAGGCTCATTGAACCCACCAAGCTCTTTTTCCACCTACAGTTGTGGGCACACTTATGTGGCCACACAAGCATCACCCTTCTGGGAAAGGAATTTGGGTTTGTTCTGCCAAAGAGGTGAATAATTACAGTGCAAATCGATTACTGAGTATTGAGGTAGGGTATGGCTCTTCTTTCTTATTTCCTCAGCTGTTTTGGCTTGAGAGGAGTAGCTCCAGCAAGGGGGTAACAGCAGAGAATGAGACACATCCTGTCTCATCTCCTTGTTCTCCCCTGTAAGCTCCATCTCATCATTTAGGTGGCAGGATCCTGGGAACAGACATTATTTCCTTACCAAGCATTAGCTCAGCTCTTACCAAGTGCTGGGCTGTTTTCTGACTGAGGCTCCGATGTTCTCACTTAGCACAAGCAGTGATAACCAGTGCACATCTGGAAAACTCCTGGGATATAGACAGCATTTGGCAGAAAAGCAGTGACCACCCTTCTGAAGCAATACCAAAGGCTTGATTTCTCTTTGCAAGGCAGAACGACTTTGGAACAGTTGGCAAATTAAGTCCTTTCTCTTGCATCCACTTGTTTTAATGTCTAAAAGCCCCACAACAAGGGGTTGTAGTGTCCAGCTGCACTGACAGTTATGAGCAGGGATTCATTTCTGCCCAATCAACCCATTTGCTGATAATTAATCACAGCTGCATATGAGTTATTCTCCTATCCATAAGTATACATGTGAAAGAATAACTCCTTAAAAATAATATGCTGTTAAGAGAAGATTGGGGAAAACCCCACAGGAACCTGGGGTTGTTTTTGGAGCAGTTGTCTAAATGAACAGCACAACGCTTTGCTGGAAAATGACGTTTTATTCTGTTTCAAAATCCTGACATCTGGAAATGGGTTTGCACTGAGAAGCCAGAAATATAGAAAGAAGAATTTGAAATTTATCCTCAGAACAAAATCAACCTGGAAATATTTGGTTCTGATGTTACCCTGCTTTAGTTGAGTTGAATAAAAATGTTCCATCTCACCAGCAATGAAACATGGCAGAAATCTCAACTTTATAATCCAATATACTGCTAAATCCAAGGTTTAACTAGAAACACTCCAAGAAACCCTTGTGCCTCGGCAGAACTGAAGCACTGTGTTTTCCCCTGGCATTACAACGTATTTTGTCACTTTGAAAGCAAAGCAAGGCAGTTGAAACAACTCATTTCAATGTTTTTAATATAAGAAAACATCCGCACAATCAACCTGATCCCAAGACGATTTTTTGACAAGAAGATGTTTTCCGGTAGAAAATTCCACTATCAAAAAGTGTTGACCAGCATTTTGTGGCATTATCGCAAAGGCACAGCTTCAAATAACACTGAGATGGGTATAAGCCGCATCTCTACGGATTGCAAGGTTTTTGCTTCGGGGGGGAAGGTACCTGCAAGGAATTGAGGGCAGTGGAAAGATCAGAGCTGGTCAAGAGCTTGGGTTCCGGCTGAGGACTGACAGCATCATGAAAACCTGTTCTAAAATAAAACAAGAACTCCTAAAGCTAAAATTGAGGAGAAAAAATTACTTCAGAGCAAGGAGACAGTGAGGCTGAGTCATGACTCTTCTCCAGGGACATGAAGGTCATGTATGGTCGAGCCAAAACCACGGCCGAGCCAAAACCCTCTGAGCTAGCATGGAAGGGGAAGCTCCCAGCTAGGACTGGCTGCATAAATGCCCTGAATGCTCCCAAACCAGCCTCAATTTCCCTTTTATAGAATCATGGAATAGTTGGGGCTGGAAAGGACCTTACAATCACCTATTTCCAGCCCCCCTGCTATGGACAGGGATGCTTTTGCTCCTTATTTTGATGAAATTAGCACTTAAGTGTAAAAGCAGCCTTAGGGCTGCATCCAAATTTGAGGTTGGAAAAGCAAGAGAGGAAACTGCAGCCCTTGTACTGCAAAGAGGCTCTGCTGGGGAAAAGAGCAGTTTTCTACTGAAGGCAGTCCAGAAGAACCAAACTAAGTTGCAAGTGTGCTTGTATGCGACAGTTCAGCCTGCTGAGAACTGTTACACATCCAAGGACATCACCCAATGCCCCAGAAAAACAGGCATTGGTGCCCTAATGTTTGCCATCGCATCTTGCAAACTACTCTACTGCTTGTGAAAGTAGCTCAAAACTGAGGCAGCAGGTCAGAGGTAGAAAAGCAAAACCCCAGGATCGCAAAAGCTGGAGAATAAAATGAAGGATATATTATCCAGGCTGATTTTATTATGGATCTTTTCAAAGTCTCCGTGCCCTGAGGCAGGAGGGAGCTGGGGAATGGGCATTGCCCTGGCAGTGCTCTGCGGGGCTGCAGCAAGGCACAGCCTTCTCTGCAGCCGCAATTGAAGGTGGCATTTTGAGTGTGCAATTACGCACATCCTTTCTTTTCTCATCTCCGCCAGCTCTTTCAATCCTGCTGCTCCTGCTAGTATTTACTGCTGAGGGCGGCTGAATTCCGTACACTGCCTGCTTGGCCTGAATTTCATCACACACACACACACACACACACACACACACACACACATACATACACAGAGCATCCCACCTCTATCTCAATGCAGAGGTGGCAAAAAAAAAAGAGGGGAAAAAAGCTAGCTCTTTGTTTTCCAGCCATCACTGTTTATTGGATAGAAAGGGAGGGATGCTGTGGTGGGGAAGGGGGGAAGATGGGGAGCACGGAGGAGATATGGGGAAAGAAAAGGTTAAAAGTGACATATTTCATGTTAATCTTCCTGCTTTTTTTCTTTGCCTGTTTTTTTTTTTTTTTTTTTCACTCTTATACTCCCCTGTTAGCTTCATCCCTGCCTGTTCCAGTGGAAATTCCTGCTCTTGGAAGGGCTTTTTTATGTTACTCCTTCACATGGGGTTTGTGCCAGTACAGGAGCAGTTTCAGTACCCTGGAGGCCACCAAACCCTCCCTAAAGCTGTGATATCTCTGTGCCATCAGAAGTGCTTGGAGTCTATTGAGGACTCATTCTGCTGCCCCCTGAAGCCCCTTTACTGCTAACCTTGCAGAAAAGCCATTCCTCTCCCTGCAACATTCACCCCTTTGGTGCGTTTGATAGAAATCAAGCAATGGGTTGCAGGTATTTTAGGATATTTAAGGGTATTGGTGATGATGGGCTGGGTAACAGGGTTGGCCAGGCTTAAATATGATTTCTCCTGACTTAAGATGCTTCACAAGCCCGATGCATAACCTGTGAGGGTAAAATGACAATAGAGCCACACTGGCCTCAGTGCCAGGTTGGATGGGGATTGGAGCGAGCTGCTCTAGTGGTTAAGGTGTCCCTGCTTGTGTGTGGGGGGGTTGGAACTGGATGAGCCTTAGAGTCCCTTCCAACCCAAACCAGTCTGGGATTTTATGAAATAAGCAATTTATGAACCCATAGCAGTGTCCCACCCTCTCAGAGACATCCCTGTGTGACAAGAAAGATGCAAAGGGGACTAAATATCTTGGTTTTCACCCCAAATCCAGCCACTCCTTGGATGGACCCAATCTGTGCCAGAAAAAGGCGGCAGCGCTCACGCCTTTCCCACAGCAAACCAAGCCAAAGGACAGAGTGAGGGCTGGAGCTCTTCCCCCTGGTTTCTCCTTGCACAGCAAAACACTGGTTCCAAACGCTGGTTCCCTTCCAGCATCCCTTGCATTTCTCCTCTGTTTTGTCTTAAAATGTGACTTTGGCTTTCAAGTTTAAGAGAAGAGAAACAAGAGCTGACACTTGCGTCAATATGAAACAACAGTTTTTTGCCTCATTTAGACTTAGCGCCACGAGTGTTTCTGCTTGCTGGGTTTTAAAAAGGAAACAAAACAACATTTGACACTGAGTGCTGGGTATCCCTTTCTTTCAGAGAGCTGTTCTGCAGCAAAGCTTCCTATTCACACTCACAGGAGTAATTTAGGGTGGACGGGTACTTTGGAAAGCTCTTCTCCAACTCTCCTCTCCCTAAAAAAGGCCAGATTAGAGTAGGTTTTAGTATTTCACTTGTGAAAAATAATGCCATTTTCACTTAAAAAAATCATTTAGAGAATTCTATCTGCAGATTCTCATGGGAAAAACTCTGCCTTTTTTGGCTCTGTGTTTCTGGAAGCATCCCCATACTTTTTAACCATCCAGGAATTATCCAGGTGAAGACTTTAGCAATCACTCGCTCCATCGTCGCTGTCCCACTTCACACCGGTCATCTGCATCAGCCTTAAACCTCACTCAGAGTTTGCTGGGGATCATTTAGCAAATGCTTCTGCATTTGCTATCTGCTTCCCCAATGAACTTCTAACAGCAAAAGGAGGCAGCGGGTGTGCATTAAGTGCGTGCATGCTGTGTGTTTACAAACACATCCAAACACCACGCATCAGCTTTATGAGCGCTGTGCACGGCAGCGGATGCAAATTGCTTTAGCTCAGTCAATGGAGCCAGAGCGTCTCGAAGCAGCCACAGGACCTGGCCCCCTCTTCGTATTCCTCTGCAGCGTGTATTTATCTAACTAATCTTCAAGATATTAGCAATAATCTTTGCTGTTTCCCTTCAATGAGTGGCTGACATGCTCGCCTGGAAGCTGTTATTGCAGGGACCACCGGAGAGATGAAATCGGATATCCTATCTCCAATCGTTTATCACTATCAGATCGGGGACGGAGCTTTTCCCCTGTCTCTTTCCTCAATAACCTCCCAGTGTGTTGGGTTATTAACCTCACTTAGCCTCCAGCAGAGCCTGGGAGACCAAACCAGAAAGGTTCACATGTTATTCCCTAGATGCTCCATGCCAGAAATGTTGGGGCAGAACAAGATAAGGAGGGAGGGCAAAGCAGGATGGGGGAATACTTAAGGATCTTGGCCACAAGTAGGCCAAGTTTAAACCATGTCACTCACTTAGTGATGCCAACTTCTACTGAGTAGGGAACAGAGGAATGACTTGCTTGTTATCACCTCCCCACCAAGGGTTGTGATCTCATTAGTTGTCCCAGACTAATAAAAGAGGGATGCCAGACAAGGATGCTGGAATGGAGGATCATGGAGCAAGGGATGCTAATAGCCCATGAGCAGAACAGGCTTCCCAGCAAGGGGAGTCTGCCTCTGCATTAATAACCCTCCAGCAGCCAGGTTTCCCCCACAACCTTCCAGAGGGTGTCTGCTTTCAGAGCACTTCATTCCAAGCCTGTATCCCACAGGGTTGCTAAAATCCCTGAGTTAGCAAAAGTCGGTGCCACAGGCCTGACCAAATTCCATGTCCATTAACTACTTAACAAAATTCCTTGTGCCCGCCCCTGCCTCCAACACATTAGAGTTAATGCTTTTCCTCATTTCCAGGCCAAAAGCCAAGGCAGATCTTTGCAGAACTGGTCTCCTTCCTATCCTTGGAGTATTCAGTTTGCAAAAGGCTGCAGAATGAGCACTGGAGACATCAAGTTAAGCCTGAGCAATCTTACCCCCACACCTGCATCACATTCTGGCTGGGAACATCCACAGCACCCCTCCTTTTCAATGCAATCCTATGCACAAAACAAGAGGCATCAGCTCCTAAGTCCTCCATGAAAAATCTACATGCTGTGCTCAGTGGGACTGCAAATATCTACATTTTCCTGCTGCTTTGGGGTTGCTTTTCACCTTCCAGATGGTATCTGGGATTCTCAATTATTTCTAATCTGTGGGACATGGGAATGCTTCAAGCTGCAAAGTCACACGCCAACTGGCTTGTGCCATATCTGTTTTAGAGTAAACCCTAGCAGATGTTACCTATCTCTGCTCTTTACCCTGTTGTCCAGCTGGAAACCTAGCTGCTGGATACCAATGCATCCCTCAAATGGGTAGCAGAAGGGCCAGGAGCCCAGATTTAGCAGATAAACCTGGATGTGACTTTTTGGGAGCACTTAGAACGTCGGAACATGAATGACAAGCACTTCTAGATGCCCATTCATCCTCCCAGGAACCATATCTTCATTTCCTCACTCAGACTGTGGAATACCTTTAAACTACAATGAACATTTCCACTAAACTCAGATGCTCTGCACCTTACTTACCACAAACCTGTCCTCTTAGGGATTACAAAACACACATACCATATTTGACAGTTGCAGTGAACACCAAGTGACATTGAGTGCCTGTGAAATAGAACACTGAAGAGGGTCTTGGTAGAGTTTGGACCACCAAGTTTGGATGCTACTGAAAATCCTCTGAAAGCCAATATGACAGCAAGAAGGGTCTTCAATAGGTCTTGACAGCTGTCCAGTATTTACTTACAGATTGTGAGTGACAAGCTCTTTATGCTTTCCCTGTGATTGTGTGGATATGGAGATTGAGGTCCATACATCTGAATTAAACACCTTGGGCTAATCATGTCATCTCCTCAGTGAAGACAGCTCAGGCACACACAGGCCCTCTTAATATGCTCCTCAGGGTGAGGCAATTGGATTAGAAAGGTGGACCTGTGTTAGGTCATTAGTGTTAGGATCATTAGTGGACCATGCACAAGACATGGAGAGGATCATAAGAGACACATTACCCAAAGGGAATGCTTATGCAGCCACCTAGGTGAGTTGTTTTGTGACTTCCTACACACTTTTTTGTCCAATTTGCATCACCTTTTGAAGTGGGTTCTGTCTAAAGCTCCTGCCTCATCTGCAAGAAGATGGGTTCAAATTCTGCTTTGGAATTCCCAGGTCAACCTCCATTTTCAACACTGGGTTAACTGGAGTGCTTGGATGGATCCATGCAATGCTTGTTCTAGACTAAGGAAAGAAATTCTCAGGAATCCATGAAGGAGGCATTTCACAGCTTCATAAAGTCTTTCTTCAAACAGATTGAGTTAAATTCATTGTCCTTTTGTGCCAGACAAAACACAACCCCTTCACCTCCCTGCACTGAGTGCCTTCTGCCACTGTTAAGCTGCATTTTCTTGTGTTTCTCACTCCATTAAACCCTCTCCCATCTCCATCTTTGGTTTTGGGATGTCCTCCCCTTTCATTTGCACCTCCCAGGCTGGAGCATTCTGATCCATGGGATATTTCCCCACCTCTTTCCGTCACCCTTCCAGTTTGTGCAGCAAATCTCTGCTCCCTCACTCTGGGAGTACCCTAAAGAGTTAACACTCTTCCATGGTTATCCAGGTGCATCTCCACATCCCCAGGTGCAGCTCTGTGGAGCCAGCAATACCGCTGAGGTTTCGACAGGGCGACAGAGCCACTTAGGATGTGCCACTGTTAGTAACAGAGCGGCAGCGGCAGCGGGATGGGGCTGAAAGCAGATCCCCGCTTTCAGGTGACAGTGAGGAGGGTAGATTGGGTTTCTCCTGGGGGAGGAAGGGATGAGGATCAGCCCAAGGAGAGGGTGGGTACAGAGGGCTGGGAAGGAGACGGTGGCATTCATCACAGACAACCTCTGTCCATTTATTTCACGCAAATGACCCGTTGCTGACATTTCCCTGACAGCTTGAAAAATGGGATGAATCCATTGCTGGGAGTCAGCAGGGCAGGATGAGGAAGCCTTCATCTTGGTTTAAGCCAGGGCTTTGGCTGGAGGCTCAAGCAGGGGCAAAGAGGGAATGGTTCCTGCTTTGGGTGCAATGAGCTGAAGCAGTGCAGGGCATAGAGAGGATATCGAAGGGTAAACCCTTGGTGCACGTTCAATAAGTTAAGTTGGGCAGGAGCATTGATCTGCTTGAGGGTGAGAAGGCTCTACAAAGGGATCTGGATAGGCTGGTTTGATGGGACAAGACCAATTGTATGAGGTTCAACAGGGCTCAGTGCTGGGTCCTGCGCTTGGGTCACAACAGCCCCATGCAACAAAACAGGCTTGGGAAGAGTGGTTGGAAACTGCTCATGGAAAAGGACCTGGGGTGTTGGTTGATGGAGCTGAGCATGAGCAGCTTGTGCTCAGGTAGACAAGAAGGGCAAAAGCATCCTGGCCCGTATCATCACCAGTGTGGCAGCAGGGCCAGGGCAGTGATTGTCCCCCTGTGATGGGCAACGGTGAGGATGCACCTCGAATCCTGTGCTCAGGTCTGAGTCCCTCACTACAAGAGAGACATTGAGGTGCTGGAACGGGGCCAGAGAAAGGCAACGGAGCTGATGCAGGGCCTGGGGCACAGTGTGATGGGGTACGAGTGAGGGAGCTCAGGGTTTATGTGGAGAAGAGAAGGCTCAGGGGGGACCTTATTGCTCCCTTCACTGCCTGAGAGGAGGATGGAGCCAGGAGGGGGCTGAGCTCTGCACCCGAGGAACAAGGGATGGGCCAAGAGGAAACGGCCTCAAGCTGCACCAGGGCAGGGTTAAATGGCGATGAGGAGCAATTTCTGCCTCAAAGGATGGTCAGGCATTGGAAATGCCCAGGGCAGTGGTGGAGTCACCATCTCTGCGAGTGTTCACACACTGTGGAGAGAGGCCCTCAGTGCCATGGGTTAGTGGTGACCTTGGCAGTGCTGGGGTAATGATTTGGCTTGATGAGCTTAAAGGTGTTTTTCAACCTGAATGATTCTATGATTCTAAACCACCTCCTGGCAAAGAGTTGACTTAGGTCTGTACTCAGATGAGTGCAGGATGCCAACCAAGGTAACCACATTGATTGCCCCCACATGTGCGCGTTTGTATCAGGATGAAGGGCTCAGAGATGGGTGGGAGGTACATGCTGCTACACAGAACCCCTCATGCAACAAGTTATCAATGGAGAAGAGCATCCCAGATGGAAGAGGAATGGATCAGCAGGCAAAGTGTTAAGGAAAAACACCCCCTGTGAAATGCATTCAGCACGAGCTGCATGAAAGGGAGGGAGGAGAGACTGAATTCCAGCTGGACCTCTCCTCTATCCCCCTGTTTGATTTTACGGGCTCTGAAATGTTGCCCATCTGCCCCCAGTGTATGCTGCTCTTTTTTAATTGAAAAGGACAGAGGCTATTGACTAGCTATCAAAATTCATATCTATGCAACATTTCATTTCCAGTGGCCTCGGCAATCTTCTGCCACCTCCATGTGATTCCTCATCATTCCCATATATTGTCACTTCCATAAACTGCCCCTAATAGTGGGCGGTGAAGGTGGGAGCTGCAGAAGAGCCACGAGCAAGGTGGGACAAAAAGCTTTTAGATCCTGCTGGAAAACTTCATCAGGAGAGAAATCAAACTCCAACAGCTTCTATTTCCTTTAATAACTGGGAGATTTCATTAATTGATTGACTCTTAAGGCTAATATAATTTTGATGATGTTGCCTATCTTTTCTGCCATTGATTTTAAGTCAAGGTCTCCTTCTCACCTTTTGGTTGTATTTTTGGTAATGGGGTCCAGTGTTATTAAAATGCATTGGATTTTCACTATCTCTGCACCAGATGAGCCAAAAAGGATGGAAACAAGTGTGATTGGTATTTATTCAATTGAACATTCACTGCTGCTGGTTTGGCTCTTCCTTTTTGCCTTGGCTCTTTACGATAAGATAGCAAGAAAGAAGTGCCCACACTGTTTATTCAATTGAATTTTCACTTACTCTCCCCTCCACAATAAGTGGCTTTGGTAATGGGAGAATTTCTTAATCCAAGGGAAAACAAAGAAAAAGAGAAACAAGATCCAAAGCAAAGCTGCCTGTTTCTGAGGCTGACAGCAAATACATGGAGGTCACAGGAAGGCGAAGGGCTCAGTCTCATTATCTTCATGCACATATTGGCAGACAAGTGGGTATCCAGGGTCCAGTTATGCCACCAGAGTAATGGTGCAACCCCTTCTTCTGGTGTCTCATAACTATTGTCACTCTGTAGGTGCCCAGACACCTGCAGACCCATGCACACACATACTGATGCTCACACCCCCATGGCACACACAGCCTCATGCACTTACCTGTACCTAAAGGAGCAAATAAAATAAGCCCATTAAGTTCTTCATAGCAAGTGACATGCACAGGTCACATCTAGATTACTCAAGGCTGTTGCCCCTTGAAGCCTATAAGCAGGCAGATGGAGGATAACCATTGCCTGAGCCCTTGTGATGGTGGACACACACCTTTTCCCTCCATTGAGGGTCATAATACCAGGGTGAAGTGGATGCCCAAATGCAGGCACCATATCTATCAGCTGCTACCAGCCACCATCCATTCTCACAGGACAGACACCAAGTCTGGGTCCTCTTTGGTGGAAGGAAATAAAAGGCTTGGCTGATTTGGACACAGAAAAAGGTCATCCTTCACCTGATCTACACCTTGGGTGAAAATGGTGAAGCAGTTGTTCTTGCCACTAGGTCTGTCTGTCTGACACATGAGGATGGGGTTTTGCTGGCAGTGCAGGTTTAGGACCTTGTTCTCTGCATCAGCAACTCCCCAGTTCCTGTCAGAGCAACCTGATCTTCCTCTGAGAGCAATTCAGGAGAAGACCTTTGGGTCAAGCCACCATAGGTGAATGTGCTTTGGTGACATCAAACAATAACACCAGCACGGTTCCAAGCCCCCAGCACAGCAACTACACACCGTCCAAGCTGCACCTTGAACCTACATTTATCCCTTTTTAGCTAACCCGGAAGATGCTGCAGCAGGGATGCGAGTCCAGATGGAGAGATAGTGATGCACAGCACAACAGCCATTCAATGTGGACTTTCTACTTGGCTTTCTGCCCTGAAGAACTACTTTCTGCTGTTCAGAGGCTGCAGAATGTACAGGAGTACTTATTTCACTTGTCCCACCAATGCCACATGGAGACCAGATCCTGCCGGATACTGCTTGCCTGTAGTGGTCCCCCTTTGCCATGTTAGGAATGCCTTCAGCTTTTCAATACCTAAAGGGAGCCTACAAGAAACCTGGAGAGGGGCTTTGGACAAGGGCCTGTAGGGATAGGACAAAGGGAATGGCTTTAACCCGCCAGAAGGGAGATTGAGAGGAGCTCTTAGGCAGAAGCTCTTCCCTGTGAGGGTGCTGAGGAGCTGACACAGGGTGCCGAGAAGAGCTGTGGCTGCCCCATCCATGGCAGTGTTCAAGGCCAGGTTGGACACAGGGGCTTGGAGTAACCTGCTCTAATGAAAGGTGTCCTTGCCCACGGCAGGGGGTTAGAATTGTTTTACGGTCCCTTCCAACACAAACTTCTATGATTGCATGATTCTGTGGTTCTGGCCATGAGACCAAGACCCTGCCTCCATCTCCTAAGTCTGGCCTGGGAAAGACCCTCCATTCCTAAGTGTTTTGCATAGCTGCTGCTGGGCAGGCTGCCCAACCACATTCCTACCCCAGCTCAGCCATGCAGCATCTGCTGTCCCTGGAGAACTCTGACCCTGGTCTTCTGCCTTGCCCTCACTGATATGTGCCCATGGGGCCAGCCTCACTGGTACAGCATAGATTTAGCAAGCAAGTGCCACCCTGCAACCATATACTTCCCCTTGCATTCCACACATGCTTCTGACATTCCTGCTTGTAAAGACCATTTTGGAAGCCTGAGTGACGCCCTTGGATGCGTTGCTCAGGTTCCTGGAACTTAGAAACATCCTCCCCTGGGAGAGGCAACACAAGAGAGATGGAGGGGGAGCTGAACCTACACTGGCAGGGCCATTTTGACATCTTCCCACATCAGCTCACCCTTGCATTAGATGCATAGTCATAGAATCATGGAATGATTTGGGTTGGAAAGGATTTTAAGCTCATCCAGTTCCAATCCCGTGCCATGGGCAGGGACACCTTCCACTACAGAAAGTTGCTCCAAGTGCCTGTCCTTGACCACTGCCAGGGATGGGGCAGCCACAGCTTATCTGGGCACCCTGTGCCAGCGCCTCAGCACCCTCACAGGGAAGAGCTTCTCCCTATGATCTAACCTGAACTTCACCTGCTTCAATTTGAACCCGTCACCCCTTGCCCTATCACTACAGTCCCTGATGAAGAGTCCCTTTCCAGGATCCCTATAGGTCCCCTTCATACACTGGAAGCTGCTCTGAGGTCTCCACGCAGTTTCTCTTCTCCAGGCTGAACAGCCCCAATATTCTCAGCCTGTCTCCACATGGGAGATGCTCCAGCCCCTGAGCATCCCCGTGGACTCCTCTAGACTTTTTCCAACAGCTCCATGTCTTTCTTATGTTGAGGACACCAGAACTGCATCATGAACTAGATGATGTTCAAGTGCTTTCCAACCCTAACCATTCTATGATTCTATGTTGCTTGCTGAAGCCTCAGACACCTCCTTAGTAAAAACATCATTTCTCCATCTCAAACCAGATGCAGGAACCTTCTCTTCCCACCAAACACCACACAATGCGTTGCCATCAGCCACCAATGTCCTCCTACCCATGTGTGGCTCCAGAAGCAGCCTTACCAGGAATAAATCCGACAATTAAACTAGCATTATGACATTAGCTTTTAAACCCCTCGTCCTATGAAATAATGTCCCTGTGTTAGCGCACTGCATGCAGAAAGCACCAGGGGTGTAAAACTTTTATTATTCAAAATTAACATTTAAAACCCGTACCATGAAGTAATGTGTGAGGTGAGTGTGGATAAATCAGACAGTTAAACCAGTAACGTAACATTAGCAGTTCGAATCGTGACCATGAAATAAAGTCAAGGTTAGGAGATGGATAAATCAGGCAGCTCAGCCAGAATGTCTCAATGTTAACACTTGAAATCCCTTAACCGGGGGAAAAAGACCCGATGGGGAAATTAAACAGGGCACAAAAATTACCTACACATGGCCTGATTCTGGCATTGTGTAGCCATAAGTTAAACCAGGAGGCTCTTGGGAGAATTAAAACACAGGAGAAGAGGAGTTTGGGGAAGTTCAGCTGGTTTGGAGGCTGCAAGAATGTTTCTTTGGGTTATGGCGAGAGATGGGGTAAAGGCACTTCATTGCAGAGGTCTAACAAAAGCTCTCTTCTCCTGAGTAAAGCTGCAAAAGAAGGACTTTTGGGAAAGGAAGCTGGAGGAGACACTAGGAAGCAGCTAGAGGAGCTGAAGGAAATGGTTTATTCACAACAGCCACGTTGCAGGTCTCTTGTACTCATCTGTATTCTCCTGCACCTCTGTAACAGTGACCCCCTGAACCTATATTGCCACCATGAGCTGTGAGGAAACACTTCCAGCACTACTCCACACAGCAGAATCCTTCCTTACCAAATTTCAGCCTCTGGCTGTGATACTCAGGCTTTACTTTCTACCATGACATTTGATAGGACCTTTACCCATTTTTGCCATATGGTCCTTCCCAAGAAAAGGAAACATCAAGGTGCTCTCACCAACTCAGCAAAACCATCATGGGGTAGTAAAACTCAACCAGGGAAAGACTGGAGGCAGATAATGAAGCCCACATGCTTTTTCTCCTTCTCTGAATGGATGAAAGGGGAGAAACCCCTTGGATAAACAGCTCTGGGAAGTCTATTTCTAGCAGATGTGGTCTTAGGGGGTTACACAATGCAGGACCAACTCTTTTCCTGCATGAATTTCCATGTGGAAAGCAATGATGAGAAGGAGAGAAGGAGAAGGCAGGGTGGGGATGAGCACGGGGTGGGATATGATGTCATCCCCCCCACCCCTGGAAGGACCATGAATTATTAATCAGAAAGGAAAGTGTTCCCTGCAATCCAAGCTGGGGCAGCTCTGATTTCATCTCTCGACAGCCCTGGCGCTTGGCTGCACTGACCGGTCCCACTTCCGGATGGGAATGCGTCTCACAGGGGCAGCCGGAGGCAGGGGACCAGGGGGGATAACACTAGTGGGGGGATAGGATGGGTGTGTGTCTCCATGGCATCAGTGCTGAGATCAGCTGTGACCTCCAGCCACATCCGCAGCCCCTCTTGGGTGGTGGAAGGAGGAAGGTGGAAGATTTGCTCCCTTCTTGCAGCCCACTGGGGCCTCTTGGCTTGGATGGAGCTTGTTGGAGACATCGAATCATGGAATGGTTTGGGTTGGAAAGTACCCTAAGGTCACCTAGTTCCAACCCCCTGCCATGGCTAAGGATACCTCCCACTAGGTTAGTTTCCTCCAAGCCCCATCCTACTTGGCCTTGAACAGCCAGGGATGGAGTATTCATAACTTCCTTGAGGAGTCTGTGCCAGTGCCCCATGACATCCCACCCCATGGCACCAGAAGAATGGTCTCTAGCTGTCACAGACACTGGGGACATTCTTTTTTATGGCTGCAATTAGAGTTTTCTTCATCTCAGTGCTATGCAACTACCGTTTGGTGATCTATGTACAATGAACTACATAGGTCTCAGCCTAGGTGGAGGCAATAAGGCAGTGATCAATGTCTTCAGCACCACTCTTGTCTTACTGCCTGGTCTATTCATCTTGAGCCTATTCTTTCACTCTCACCTTGTCCCTTTCTTCCCTTCCTTTCCATAGGCTGGCATCCTGCTCCTGAGGACCAGATCCTTTCCCAGAGGACTTGCTTTTCCCTCTCTTTACCCCTAGAAATAATGATTCTGAAATACAGTACGGCATCCATCGTTTCATAAGGCAAATCCTTTCCTTGCCATTGCTGTGAGATCTCCAGAAGTGTGCTTTGTGTTTTCACCTCTTGATACCAAGGGGGAAAAAGAGGAGGAAAATCAGAAGAGAATTGCAGCATCTGCTAAAATATCTTGACAGCAATTCATCTATTTGAGGCTATGAAGTAATATTATTTTTTAAATTAACAGTGTATATTTTAACTAGTGAAAGGATAATGAATATTGATTGGGAGGGAGTTTGCTGTCAGCATTTGGAGTTATCTCCAATTAGAGAAGCAAGAGTAATTTCCCTCAAAACCCCAGATGTCTCTCCAGCTCTGAGAGCAGAGACCCCTGATGTTTCTCTTTGTCCCACTGTAGACCAGTAGATCATGGTAGCTGGTAGCATCCTTGCTTTGAAGCTGGGTCTGGGAGGAGGGATGATGAGGAAGGCTCATTCCTGTAGGTCACAATGGCTGATCTTTTCTTCCAACCTTTGGGTCCTGTGTAAGGAAGAAAACTCATCAATCTTATCACAGCAGAGAAAAAAGGAGCCTTGGGGATGACCTAAGCACATCATGAAAGCTGTTATTTTCCATTTCAGCACTCATATCCAGAACTCTTCCGCAGAGAGCAGGGATGCTGGCAAGCCAATAGGCCAGCTAACCAGAGAGTTTTCATCTATCTTAAATTCTGCAACCCTATACCATTTTCTCCCCCGAAGGGAGCTGGTGCTGGGCTGATTCAGCTGGAGTGAGGTGAGCTGTGTCCTGAGCTCTGGCTATTGGCTCTGTCTGCATTGAATCCAGGGAAAGCCCAAGGCAACAAGCCCAGGTAAAGGCACTGCAGATACTTCCCTATAGTCAGATCAGTGAGCCATGGGGGTAGCTTATAGTTAGGAGAAAGAAATCAGTGCTGTTTCTACTCTTCAGAATATTGTTTCTTGCTATTTGTTTCATTTTTACCTGTAGTGATTCCACCCATGGGCATTTAATATCCCTCATGTTCATCCACATCTCCATAAAGACGCTGAAGGCCATGGAACACATCAGCAATACGAGGCCCTCACAAAGAATCATGGAATTGTTAGGGTTTGAAAGGATCTTGACATCCAGGCTTCCATTGAGGTTCATTCAGTTCCAAGCACCTGCCATGAGCAGAGACACCTTCCAGTAGACCAGGTTGCTTAAGGCTCTGTCCAGCCTGTCCTTGAACACTGGGGATGGGGCATCTCCAGGAAAAGTAAGAATATTGAGAAGACAAGATGAAAGGCCAGTGGAACATTAGTAGGGTCAGAGAAAAGTAGGGAGAAAGTCCCTTATACAACAACAGACACCTACATCAAGTTGGGAAATGCATCCTAAACTCCACCAGCAATATTTACTCGCTCTGCATAATGGGAGCCTGGATGACATTTAGGTTCTTTCCAACCCTAACCATTCTATGATTCTATCCTTCTATAACTCCTTTACTCAATGAGATGAGGCTTATCCAAAGCTTGTAGTGAGTATACCTATTGGCATTTGTTATTGTGCCTGACAAGATCCTACTCCCTGAGACTTGCTGTGCTGAATAAGCTGAATATATGGCTTCAAGTAAAGAGGGTGTCTACAGGTTGACTCAAGTGCCTTGTGCTTTGTATTCAAATTGCAACGTGGCTGTGATATATCAAAGAGGAGAAGTGTGCAAGTTCAGTTATTCAAACTGCAATAATGGAAACAGATCTTAAATTCCCAGGAACATGTTTGGAGACTGGTGCAGAGGGCTATGGTGCATGAAACAAAAGGCAAGTCCAACAAAGAGTGAATAGTTCACTGTCTGCACCAGGCAACTGCCAAAAAGGAATGTTCTTGGAACCTTCAGTGTGAATTAAGAGGCAAAACTGTAAAGGGTGACTGAAATGGTGCAGGTGAGCCTGGTTTTTGCATTGCCAATCACTGAGAGCAAAGGTGATAAAGAAATGGGGTTTCAGGATATTAAAATCCCCAGAGTAACTTAGAAAACTATTTAAAAATGAGGAAAAAAACATAAAATCAACCCCTTGCTGTGAGAGCAGACGATCACCAGGATAACTTCCAGATCTATAGCCTGTGAATGTTAATTTTAAAGCACACAAATGAGATTCTGTGTTTCAAGGCACGAAGGGCTGAAAACATCAGCAACACATCCTATCCCTGACAGACCCTCATTGTCGGTGCTTTAGTTTCCATTTCTAAGAATCATTTTGCAGGGGAGTTCCTGCAGATATGATGGATGCACTGAAGGAAGCAATGAAGAGAGTCCCCTTGCAGTGGAAGCTTGAGTCCCTTGCAGGAGTTTCTTTCCCCTTTGCTATTTAATTAGTCTTAAAAGTCCTAAGTGCATCAGGCAGAACTCTGCCAACGGGGTGACGCTCACGTCTTCTCCATGCTTACACGCTCAGCTTCATTTTAAACAGCCTTGGAGAAGAGATTCCTATTCCCACCTCACCATCTTCCTCTGCATGTGGCTTTTCTCATCTTTTCTTTATCTCCCTCTTTTGACCTTCTATTGCATGAATCAAGGCTGAATGCAGAAGGCACCATCTTCTACAACAGCAGGAGCTTTAGACCAGTAAAGATTTTCTTTGAGCATCCCAGTGTTGCTGTAGGCTTGCTATGAGATTGGGGCAGTAGCTGTCCTTTTATTCCTGTTTTACTTCTCTCCCTTTGAGACCATCCCCTGCATCCTCCCTATGTCAATAGGATGGTCGACACTGAATTTGGGGGATGCCAATGGGACGATCATCACTGAATTTGGAATAACCAACAAGAAAGAGCTCCATTATCATTTTCATTGTCTTCATGTGTGTGTGCACACGTGGACACATGTGGGTACATCTAGGTAGGTACCCCTCAACTTATCTGCATAGATAGATAACCATGTGCATCTCTCCATAGAATAGATATGTGCATATCTGTGAATACCTAATGCTTATTTAAACTGGGCCCCGAAACCCAGCTGAGACCTTTTACAATTCCTACCATGGTTGGCTACTCAGAAAGGCTGACGCAAGCCACTTGTATTCCTGGGAGACCTCTGCCTCTCTCTGCCTCATAAGCAAAGTGGCTTTCCCGAGAGGTTTGTGGATGCAGAAGGGAGCTGCTCGCTCAGCAGCTGTGCTACAGGGAGAGTTTCCTAATGGGGCACTTGCAACAGGGTCGATGGGGCAGAACCTATTTCTGGAGGGAAGAGACTTGGCAAAGAGTAACCTCTCTCCCCTGGCTTTAGGAGATACCTGTCCAGCTTCAAATCAGCATCTCACCTTTTGAAGCTGTGTTCATCGACTAGGAAATTATTCCTGGATGCTGAAAGGGCCTGTGGAAGACACTGGGAATATTCCCCTACTTCTGATGGGCAGGCAGCCTTGGACAGAAGTCAGTATATTTCTTCTTGACTGCGTTTTCCTCCTTCTAAGAGCCATAATAAGAAGCTTGAGTGCACCCCAGTTTCCATTTTAGACCCAATATTTAGGAAATCTCAGTGCTCCCTGAAAAAAACATGCCTGAAATTCCCCTTTTTTCCCCTTTTTTCTGCAAGGGTTGAATGTCACAGCAGTCCTCCACATCACTCAGTCCAGCATCCAGCAGGCTTTTTCCCAGTGCTCAGTGTTTCAGAGGTGAAGAGGTTTCAGCCTATGTTACCCTCTATCCCAAGCTGGCACTACGACTTGGGAAGTACAAGCTTCTCCCAAGGAGGACTCATGGCTCCATGACTGGGGCACTGAACATTAGATTTAAAGTTCTTGGATCTCCAGTTTAACCCGCAGATTTTCCAAGTAACATTTGCTCAGTAAAACATTTCCAAGTGTGGGATTTACTGTCATAATTAATAGGTTATGATTAGGTCAATAACTTTCATCAACCTAGCTGGGAGAGAACCTATTAATGAAACTGTAAAACAACGTAAACTCTATGGAGAAGATAGGAGGGAGAATTTACAACTTCCCAGAAGCCCCAGTAACTAAAGGGACGATTTACAGGAAGTAAAATGAACCGGGCGCCCATAAAACACAACCAAAATTATACCCATATCCAAACAAGACAAATTAAAAAGGTTTAAGTGGATTTCTCAGCCCAAATAAAACAGAGCATCTCAATTGAGAGGAGACATTTCATGTTGCGTTTTATGGAGTGCAGGAGGGGAAGATGCATGGGAATGTGAGAGCATATCAAACAGGTCAATAAGAAATCAGTGGCACAGCTTGACACTCCTGATTGCTCCCTTTAGTCTCAGCCCAAGGGATGTGGTCCAGTGGTCACAGCCAACTCTGGCAGCATGGTCAGCAGCCACTTCTTCAGTGCAGCCAAAATACTGAAGTCCTAGATTAAAACCCAGAAAGAGTGGTATGAAACATGTTCATCCTGCAGCCTGTGGAAAGGAGACTTTTCCATTTTAGATAGCCTGAAGGGACAAGGCCCAATGCTAGAGTTAACCATTTCAATTATGCCCAAAGTAACAGACTCCCAAAGACACATCTTCTGACTGCAAGCCCTAAGAGAGCACCAGATCTGTCCCCTGCTCCCTTCTTTAGCTTTCAGAGCAAAAATAGCCATTTTCTGGGTGTAAAATCCTCAAAAAACCATAATACCAGAGTGCTTTCTCAACTGCAAACTGAGGACCATGGCCAACAGCTCCCTCGGACCAGAGAGCAAACCTTCTCTGCACAGTGATGCTTTTCCAAGGTTAACCATGGACTTTCTCATGCTGGGCTTTCCTCTGGGTGAAGCATCTTCTGCCTATCTTCTCAATCCAGAAAACATTTTGAAATGAGACCTTTCCCAGAACAAAATCTAATTCTCCAAGCACCATATGATGTCTGGAAAATATGCGTGCATTGCTGGATGTTCCCTGTACCATCCAGCTAAGGGATGGTAGAATACCAGTGACATGAGGACAGCACAAACTATAAAATCCCAGACTGGTTTGGGTTGGAAGAGACCTTAAAGCTCATTCAGTTTCAATCCCCTGCCATGGGCACGGACACCTTTCATTAGAGCAGGTTGCTGCAAGCCCTGTCCAGCCTGGCCATGAAGACTGACAAGGATGGGGCTAATACAAGACAATTTTTCCTTGTTCCTAGATGCAGCCCTATGGTAACAAAACATCTTGCAGTACTCCTTTTTGATTGTATACCTCCAGTCCACTGTTCATCTGCTACTTTCATTATGACGAACCCGTAGAAGCCATGTTAAAGTTCCTTTTTCCATCAAGATATGGGTTTGGGTGCCAAAAATCACCACTGAAATCAACTTTTCCAAAGCCTTGGGTATTACAATCTGAATGGGTAATACTTGGCTATTACTTGGACATCAGGGACTGGAGTGATAGGACAAGGCCTGATGGGCTTAAACTTAAACAGGGGAAGTTCAGGTTGGATATAAGGAAGAAGTTCTTTACTGTGAGGGTGCTGAGGTGCTGGCACAGGGTGCCCAGAGAAGTGGTGAATGCTCCATCTCTGGCAGTGTTCAAGGCCAGGTTGGACAGAGGCTTGAGCGACATGCCCTAGTGTGAGGTGTCCCTGCCTATGGCAAGGGGTTGGAACTGGGTGATCTTAAGGTCCTTTCCAACCCAAACCATTCCATGATTCTATGATGACTGCCCTAAATGAATGCCCTCTGCAGCTTTGGTGGCTGTGGTTAAAGTGTTTTGTCTCCAGTCCCTCCAGGAATGGACAAACCCACACACACACTCCCCATCATTGTTCTGCATAGTGCACAAATGACTTCTTTTAAACTAAACTTCTTGCTTTAAACATCTGCCTAAGAGACTCTACCACAACCCTCTGCAAGTTCCTCCAGTGGTTAATTATCCTCATGCTTGTAATTGCGTTTATAAAAGCTACTTAATTTGACAAGACCGATTTCCCATAACCCCCTGCTGATTAGCATCATGTTCCTGTAATTCTTTATTAATCGAGTCCTTCTGAGGTGTTCCTTCATTTTGCCTACAATCAATGGCAGGCAATAATTATCCAAGTCATCCTCTTCCAACCTAGGCCGCATTAGTTTCCTTTTAGTCCCCTGAATTGCCTATCTTGAAACCCAACAGTAATTCTCCTTGACCATCTCCTATGAAACACTGAGATACAGTTAAGATGTGTTTTCAGAAAGTTTAGTGGCTTTAAGAGGGGCTATTTGGTACGTTCCACACTTAATGCTGGCCTGTAAATGGTCCTTTCACTTTAATCAGATACAAATCTGCTTTTCCCCCTCAAATACAAAACAAATATCTTTTGAAAATGCCTGCTTTGCACATTTCCCTTCCAAGGAGGAATCAATACTGTGGTTATTATAGCTCCTTCTGTTCCCAAAGTATTTAAACTCTTTGCTGTCCTCAGCTCTACTGGCCAGAGACGTCTCATGTCTTTTTGCTCATCTCACTGATTTTCTACATTCCTAGTGCAAATTCAATGTCCTTTACTCCTTGTTTTTTGCTTTTCTCTTATCATTTGATGTGTCTCTTGCCACTTTCCCTTCATCTTTAAACCAAGGCAGTTTTTCAAACCAGTGTCACTCTTGGTAGGGGAATTATTGCTTTGGGGCCACTTTTTTGTTGCTTTTTCTTTAAACCATCCCCTATCATCATTCACACTTTTCCATTCTGTTTTTGAGGTTTTATTCAGCTGAATTGTCCTTTAGGATATTTTAGTTTTCCACGAACCCTTGTAAAAAATGGATGAGCTGTTCTGAGCTAATTTCCTTTGCGCATGATTGAAGCAACCAAGGATAGGCATTGCCCCCCAAAAATCAGCCACAGACATTGTTCTGGCCAACCAGCACCCCTTTGCTTGCCAAGACAAGGTCCAACAGAGAGCCTACACCTTGATTTCAACTGAATTTGAGGTTTGCAAATGTCACTTGTAGTTTCTGGTAATCTGAAGGATGTCAATCTAACAGCTCCAGCACACATTGGTCCAGATAAAGTCCTTCAAAAGCCACCTTCTTGTCTATGCATTGCATAGTACTAAGGTGATGGTCAGTCTACTTTGTGGTGGGAAGGACTGTCAAGGTGCAGACACCACCAAATAGCACAGCTGCTGTCCTTTTTGTTAGGACATTGACCCGTAACCACTCCAGATCCAACTGCCCATGGCTTGAGCACAGATAATGGTGCATTGAAGCTTTCACCATTCTCCCGTTTGCTTGCTCAAAACATATCGTAACCAGAGACTTAAGCATACCAGTGGTTAAAGCTGGTGGAACAATATCCTCAAAAAAGTTTTCACAGAGACTTTTTTTCTTGCAAAAATAGAAATTTTGGATTAAAAGAAATTTTTCCACTTACTGCTTCTTCAGGCTTCCAAAGAACTCAAAATCAGTTTATTTTTCAGGCTTGGGTTTTCTCTGAGGGAAAGTGTTTCAGCTTAAGCTGTTTTCTTACACTGGACTATCTACCCTCTTCTTTTCCTTTCCTCCTCTCCCAGGTTTTCCAAAGAAAAAAGATGCATGAACTTTGGGGTTTTTCCTATACTGGTGCCTGTTATTTCTATTTCTAGTCTCTTCCATTGCCTTGAATCCGCCAGGCTGGCAGTAATTTGAGATTCACACTCAAAGTAACTGAGTCGCCACTAGCGTGGCAGAGTCTGCATGGCCAGGACAGCTTTGCTTGGAGGTGACCCTCTGCCCTGAGCTGATGCATTTAATCGGTGGGATGCCAGAAGGTTGGGAAGCATTTCTTTGCTTCTTCACTCCCTTTATTCCTTCAAATCCTCCTGAAGTTATTCATGGCAGGTGAATTTGTCAGTTCAGTGTGTCAGATGATTCCCAAGCAGAGGAAGTCACAAAGACAGTAAGGTGCTTCCCTTTCTCTACAGTGTCCTGGGGGCTAACTCGTTCATCCTGGATACAGGGCACCAAAGTGTGTTTTATCTAAATATATACGTAGGTGAAAGTGAGGGAATACTGACCCCTAAACTTGTGCTGTCTGATCAGGATACTCACCTGAAGGAGGGAGGCTGATACCCCATCTGACTGATTCAGAAGTGACAGCCAACTGAAGTGATAGGTGGAAAAGGAGATGGAAGCAGATCTGAGGTCTCTAAACAAACACAGTTTCTTCCTTCATCCTTCAAAAGTTTCTGCTGGAGTTTCTCAGGGGCTTTGTGGTGTATAGACCATCTGGGGTCTTGAAATAGCTGCTGCAATTTCTTAGCTCTACTGACTGAAAATCCCACCAATATCCAGAAGACCACTGGTGAAGAGCACACAGGACCCTCCTACAACTGAGGGTTTGTGAAACTTCATCCCATCAAGACCATTAACAGAAGACTTGCAAAACACAGTGAGAAGGCCAAAGAGGAGACAGAGCTGCCCCTGAGAGACCTCACACCTCAGCTGGAAAGTGGGGATTGTGTTTTTCTGTTTTTACAGTAGGGACGTTTTACAAGGGCAGGAAGGGATAGGACAAGGGGAATGGCTTTAACCTGCCAGAGGGAGATGGAGATGAGCTCTTAGGCAGAAGCTCTTCCCAGTGAGGGTGCTGAGGCACTAGTACAAGGTGCCCAGGGAAGCTGTGGCTGCCCCATCCCTGGCAATGTTCAAGGCCAGGTTGAACACAGGGGCTTGGAGCACCCGGCTCCAGTGGAAGGTGTCCTTGCTCGTGGAACGGGGTTGGAACCTTCCTAATCCAAACCCAAGGTTTGGGTCCTTTCCAACCCAAACCATTCTGTGATTCTATAAATATCTTCTCAGATCTGGAGTTGGTATTCCAGTTGTGTGCCAAAACAAAGGTATTCAGGATTGGTTGGAGGTGTGTTTAGCATCAGGCTTTTAATTGGTCAGCTTTTACACATAAAAATGAATTACTACATGTGTAAAAACATCATTGCACATGTAAAAGTAAATTATTGTGCATATAAAAACTTTACTGCACATGTAAAAGTAAATTATTGTGCATGTGAAATAGATTTCTGCATATTTTTTTTAGCTTGTACCTCCCAGTCATTATTTTCTGAACACTTGTAATCTCTCACTTTGAACATGTTGAAGTTACACTAAAAGGTTCCTTCTCTCTCTGCTTTAGCAGTTTTAACACAGATCCACAGCTGCTCTTTGAAGAGGAGTATCCAAAATACAAGTAAACTTCCACAGAACTTGTAGAGTGTTTGGTGTTGCTGGAAATCATCCCTGCCATTTTGATGTCATGGACTACCCCCTAAGCAAGAAGATGAAGAAGAGACAGTGTCATACAGTGCACAGCAATGCAGGTTCATGTTTACCAGCACTGACTGTACCATAAATGAAAGAACTAGGCATAAAAGCAGCAAGTCACACTCCTTTAGATTGGTGTGTAATGTTTCTCTGACTGCACATGAATTCCTGGCAACTACGTGTATTGATTGTGATCACAAATCTGTCTGCACTAGTCCAATAGCCACATACCTTTGGGTACCTGACATGGCCAGAGCCTGGCTTTCTGCACCTAGGTTAAGATTTATGGGTGATATCTTTCCCCTCTCTCTCATACGAGTTTAAAAGCTTTGGCCTCAAGGGCTGGCCAAGCTCCTGTCACATTTTGTATAGCTGTGCCAGCATGAAACAGTTCATAGGCTCAGCAGAGCTAGTCCTGAAGAACCTCCATGTGCCTTCCCCATGTTAGCTGGGTGCAGAGGAGCATGCAAACACCCATAATTTCTCAAGGAATGGCAAGCTCTTGGTAATGGAAATTAGAGTTGGGCACCATACCATCAGTTTGCAACTATTTATGCCATAGGCAGGTATCCCAGTAAGACTGGTTCTGGTCTTACCCCTAAGCAAGCACAAGGCCTTCATTCAGTTGGGATTAGAATCTCCCTAATTGCAAGGCATCAACACAGCAAAATAGGAAGACTGAAACCTTAGTGAATCATTCGAGGATGTCACCAATTGGGTCAGAAGCCTTAATGTACCCATCTAGGATGTCATGATGCCAGAAGGGAAGAGGAATGCTGAGAGAAGATGGCATGACTTTGGTCTAAAATGACACCTTGTACTAAGACCTCACGAAGTCCTAATATATAGAAGGAACTTTCAGCACATCAGAGACTGGGCCATTCCCTTACAGAGGCATCAACATTTCCCTTCAGAATATTATACAAATATTAATCTATGCTAAAAAAAGCCCTGGTGCTATCCAGCAATGGCACCATGCTGAAGTATTATGCAATGTTATAATGACATACAATCATAGAGTGGTTATGTTTGGAAAGGACCTTAAGACACCACTGACATCAAGGCTGTGAGTGATCCAGTGCAATATCCCAGGGTAAAATTGCCATTACGATGTTTCTCAATCCTAGGAGATAATTCAGGATCTTTGTCAGAGCCTGGCAGCTCATGGTGTCAGCAAACTGGGATGAACCATGATAGTTTCTTTATTGCTACAGTATTGGACTTCAGCAATGGAAAGATGTTTGAACCTGTCTCCTTATCTGTGTCTTTCAATTGTTGAGTGACCTCTCTGCAACGGGGTCCCCTTTGCCTGGTGGCTGAGGTTGTCATGGATCAGTTTGGGTGGTGAGAACTGGGAAGCCTCACTGGCTCTTGCCCTACAGCTTTCAGCCTTGCTGCAGTCTGACAGTATCACAAGCCCTGCTGACACTTCCACTCATGCACTTCCTGCAGATGACTCAGGTGACACAAACCACTGATGCCAAGTGGAGTGGAGCATCCCATGTAGGTGGAAACAACGGCCCATCTTCTCTCTTCGCCCACTGCATTCTCTCCCATAAATCCCAGGGCAGTTCAATAACCTATATTCCCAGCCCTTATTACTTCAGTGAATAGTCTATAGCAAGCAGGTGATATACATCCTATCCATAAAGCCTTTGACACCTCTGATTAATAATCTACAATGGTACAAACTGGAACGATGTAATTTCTCGTCTCGCGCTCTCTCCTCTGCTCCCTCCCTGCCCTCACCATGCCAAAGGCACACAGCCCTCCCTTTCCTCTTCTCCCCCCTCCTCCCTTCCCCCCTTTCACTCCTTATCTGACGAAATCATCAAATTTATGGCCAAATTGAAATGAAATGCAATTTAGTTCCCGTTCTGCTTTCAGTCCATCACCTCGCAGGCCGGTCCCGGAGGATCTCCTAACCTAATCGCCGGATGGCAGTAACTTCATTAGTGCTGCCAGCAATCCCCTGCTTTCTGCTGCGTGTGGCTTCTAGAAATCATGGCTGACACCTCTCCCTGGGAATTACTGGAAGCAGGAGCTTTCTCAAGTTTTGCTGGTTTATTTCTGACTCATGCCCACTCAGCATATTTGCTTCCTTGGGGTGATCGGATCTCCACTCGCTTGGCTGGGGGTTTTCCACCCAAAAGCCATCTCCTCCTCCCAAGGTGTAAATCAAGGTGGAAGCATGGGCAAAGTGGAAAAAATGGTGGCAGAAACCACTGCCAGATTTGCCTTTAGCAAGGAAATGGTTAGAGGGGCAGCTCTGTAGGACACTGGAGTCTATGAGGTTCACAACAAGCATCATGAAGGAGAAACCTCGGTACTATCAAACCCATCATCCCACTGTAGATATCGCAGCACTTGCCATGCGAGTCAGTCAGAACACTGGAAAAGATACTGCCCCATGGCAGTATCCACTCTCTTTAAGCCCTTCTTGACACATTTGTCCTCCAAACATCCAGCACTGGTGATGCCACCCTTTCCTCTACCCCTCCCAGCAATTAATCCCAGCCCTTCTCTATCCCCACAGCTCTAAATCTCCTTTGCTGGCTTTTAAGCTCCTTATTACTTGTCCTATCCACAGGGAAACATGTGTCCCTCCCCTTCTTGCAGAAGCCTTTTACATAATTGCAGGCTGTTATCCCATCTCCCTTTAGCCTCTGGACTAAACAATCTTCTGTCTTCCCAAACCTTCCTCATAGGCCATATTTTCTTGTCTTTTGAGGAGGTTTACTACAGAATCCCAAGCTCCTACAGAAGATGGATGATTTTCTGGTCACCAGCCTCTTGCCAAAGGCTGCTCCAGCCCCATTTTCCCTTCATTGACAGTGGGTTTGGAAACAGACTGACTCCCCTTCTCCTTGCACAAGGGATGCTGAGAGTGGCATAGGAGGGATCATGCACCATTCTGGGATGAGATCACCCATGGGAGATGAAACCTCCATGCCTGGAGCTGGTGTCTGAAGCTACAGGCAGTCATTGACTTTGCCGCACTAGCCAGATTTGACCCACAGGGATGCTATGTTTTTTTTCCCCTCAATGCAAAGATCTGATGCTTCTCAGTTTCACATGGGACAAGAAGAAAATCGGAATGGTAGTGGACTGACAAGGACTTGTCTCTTCTCACTCCCACCTTCTTGTTAGTGATATCCACAGCGTTCAGACCTCAGATGATTTGGCTGGAGGAGAGTGAAGTGACTCAGTGTTTGAGGACCCCCGGTCTGTAAAGCCTACGCCATCCATTGGGAGAAACACTCACAAACACACTTTTATGGTGCAAATGAACTAACAAAGCAGAGAGAAATAATATAACAGCATTTAATGTTCTTCATTTAACTTTGCACTGGTTGCAAATGAAGGTCTTTGGGAGAATATTGCAGAAACTGGACTGTGGCATCAACACTAAAAAGCTGAATAATATCCCAATTTAAAGATATTCAAGAAACACCAAAGGAGATTTCTCTGGGTTTCTCCCAGACAGCTTTCAAGGATCTTTTTAAGTGCTTAGTCAATACCAAAAGGGGAGGCTGTGTCAGGGTGACAAACTGAACTCTGCTGTGAAAGTCTTTTGCTAAACCCCTAAATCCAGGGCCAAAAGCACCTACAGACACATATGCTTACACACATATGTACAGATGATTCTATAGAAATATATTGCCACATCTGCTTGTGCTTTGCAAATCACACTCACCAATATTCAGCTTAGATTAAGATTTTGGGTCAAAACCTATCTTATTTCTTCCCCATCTTTTTCATACCCATAGATGCTCCAAGAGAAAGCCCATCCAAGCCTGAGGAGGCATCAGGCAGGAAGAGCTGTTAGTTGACGAAGGCAGGAAGCAGAAAGATCCCAAGGAAGGCAAGTCTCCTTAACTCAAGCAACTTAGAAAGAATAAACCTGCAAGCAGAAACATGGAGAGATGAGGAGGGTTGCTTAGTGTTAAACATGATCCTGCCTTTCCCAGGGCAAAGTCTATCTGAGAACACAGAGATAAAGTATATTAACTAAGAGGGGGAAAGAAAGAGGTGAGGGAGACTCAGTAGGTGGTGCTCTTTACACACAGGGCCTGGGGAGAGGGAGATTGTTGATGCCCAGCTGGAAAACCAGCTCAGAAACCAACTCCTGGTCCCAAGTCCTGGCCCCGGAGGTGGATGTACTACCTCAGCACCCGCAGTGCTTCACCCTTGTAGCAGCTGCATTTTAGTACATGATGGTTTTATAGCACAACATCCAGCTTCTGGTGGCTGCCTGACTCCAAAATCCACCCAAATACTAGATGTCAGCAAGTGGCTTGAGTCAGGGGTTGAAGTCCCAGGAGGAACTGAGCCCTTGACCTCTCTTTTATGACATCCAGGGCACTTCCTGCACATGCCAAGACAAAACTGTTGCAGGAATGGGAAGTATTGATGAATCCGGTGTTTAAAGAGAAGGGAGTCAAGTACCACCAGCCCTGGACCCGCACACCCCCTTGTGCTGGAGGGGAGATGAGAGCCCGATTGATCCAGCAATGCAGAGCCATATATCAGCACAGCCTCTCCCATTACTTTCCCTGATGGATTCCCATCCGATGAGCTGATCTGAAAGTGATAAAGGGAAGACAGGAGCATTTTCAACACGCTACTAACTCCAGAACCGGGCTCAATAATCCTGCAGATTGATGGCACCTAAAGAGCAGGGAGGGAGAAGGTGGGCAGCCTGGGAGGGGAGTTTACTTAATGCTCACAGCATGAACTGAGCATACATTTATCTGGGTAAATGAGGGTACCGCTGCCAAGGAAATGGTCTTCCTAGCAAAAAATGCAATCTGGGGTACTGGGGTAGGAGAATCAGCAGAGATGCCCCCAGAAATGGCTTAGGTCCAGGGTAAGAAACCAGAACTTGTCTGCAGAAATGAGAGCTCTCCCACGCATCACTTTTTCCCCTTCTCCCTCGCTTTCCATGCACTTGTAGGTAATCATAGGCTTATCACAGACAGCTTCAGTCTGAACAGTGGTGGGAGCTTGCTTCCTTGTCCTGCTGGATGTTTCCATTTTCATTGTCTTCAGGTTAAGGTTGGACCAAATACCTTCTCAATGGCTTCTCCAAGGCCAGACATCATTAGGAGCATGTTTTCTGTTCAAATCATAGAATCATAGAATTGTTTGGGTTGGAAAAGACCTGTAAGGTCATCACATCAAACTGTTAACCCAGCACCGCCAAGGCCACCACTAAACCAAGTCACTGAACACCACATCCTCATGTCATTTAAATACCTGCAGGGACGGTGACTCTACCACTTCCTTGTTCCAATACTGGACAACCCTTTTGATGAAGAAATTGCTCCTTCTGTCCAATGTAAACTTCTCCTGGCACGGCTTGAGCCCATTTCCTCTGATCCTATCACTTGTTACTTGGCAAAAGAGGTATTTTCCTTCAGTCTCCCAGCAGGGCCCATTATAGCTCAGAGGCTGCTGTGATTGTGACGGTCCACTACAGCCTCTGAGGTCTACAACCAGTAGAAGCTGCTCTTGGAGGACACAGTCTCAAGCAGAGTATTCCCTGTGCCTTCGCTCACCAGAGAAACCAGTTCTTGGAGGGAGCAGCTGCATCTGAGTCATCCTTTCTAATGGCCACCAGCAGATGTCCCAGCCAAAAAGGTGCTCAGCGTCTCCACCACCTTGAATTGAGTTGTCCTTCCAATGCTTGAGGAGCTGTTTAAAACACCAAGCCTTTCTCCCCATTTGAAACCCGCTGTCTGATCCTTCAGCAAGGGCAAAGGGACCTCGAACTGCTCTTCATGAGCCTCACAGAGCCATGGTGCACATGATGCCATTCCCAGCTGGAATCCTCATCCTCCATCTCCTCCTAGCTGCATCTCTCCACTCTCATCCTCACCATCAAGCCAGCAGGGATTTCGATCTCAAGAGGCAGCTATTGTGCAGTAATTAAACAGCAATTGATTGCAAACAGAGTTCCTTTGTGTTTGGGATTAATGAGAGGAGAGAAGATAAATTTGGTCACCACTAATTAACCCCAATTATAGAAGCAATAAATTAGGAGAGGACCAGGCTACGTGGCATCCACTGCTACTGTCTGAGCCATCAGGAGGGCTCTGGGTCCTTCCCCCTTCCTCTGTTTCTTCTTATTAGCCTGTGGGGCTTTCAGAAGTAGAATGAATTCAGAGAAGAGAAGGTGGATATATTGGGATGCGATTGGGATTTTGGCCATGTAGGGAGCTTGAGGATGCTGTCATGAGAAAATCAAGCTGGGAGAGCCTTTTTGATCCCTAATGCCCCAACGGGGAATCGATGATTTCACTAATTCAAAGTCCTAATCCCTGGCAATTTTTGAAAGCTTTGATTTTGCATGCTGGTTGAATAGGAACAGACTTTATGGGATGGGAATGCTGCATGTGCTCAGTCGAGGCTCTGTGCATTGCCACTGCCAGCAGCGCATTATCCTGCTGGGTCCTGAAGTAAGGTTCATGTGCAACTGGAGAGGGAATGGGGTTGATCCTCTTCAAGCAATGGGGAGTACAAGGTTGGAATTAGAAAGATTCCCTTCAGCTCAGTTCAGCCCCAGGGTTGAAGCATCATTCTGGGTAGTGGAGCTGTGGTACCTCATGCACAGCATCATTCCCCAGGCAGGGAAGGGGTCGTTTCCTCCTGCTTCCTTCCTCTGGTTTGTGTGACTCCAGACTCCATCCTGCCTGTGCCCAGAAGCATTTCCAAAGCATTTCTGCCTTTAACTTCAGCTGTTTTCATAGCTGAACAGCTCTGAGGCTGGGCCATTGACCCCTGCACCAGCAAAACATTAAAGCAGATGCTTAAGGGTTTCCCAG
>JAOEHY010052979.1:48602-67438 GCA_025447955.1 Psilopsiagon aurifrons
AGCTGAACAGCTCTGAGGCTGGGCCATTGACCCCTGCACCAGCAAAACATTAAAGCAGATGCTTAAGGGTTTCCCAGGGCCTGGGGCCTTCCAAGCTTTTCTTTACATGAGAGACCTTCGGTTGCAAGAAGGATTCATGCTGCAGAATAAGAGAGAGCAAATCCTGGTGTTTATGCAGGTAAACTTCCACTTCCATCCTGCACCAGAGCTAAAGGCATCACAGGAGCTTTAGGGCATGGGGAGGTCCTTGTGCTCACAGAGGAGTGTCATGGTTACGGGGAGGGCAACAATAGACATCTTTGCAGTGTCCCAGCTTCCTTTGACAGCTTTTAGCAGCCTCCAGAGAGGAAATCGATGCTTAAACCTCAGTCTAACATATGCAGCCATATCCCTGACAGAGCAGTTGCAGGCATGAAGGGCTAGTCCCCACTTGGATATTTAGGCCAGGTTTAA
Organism: Psilopsiagon aurifrons; assembly: GCA_025447955.1. Taxonomy (NCBI): domain Eukaryota; kingdom Metazoa; phylum Chordata; class Aves; order Psittaciformes; family Psittacidae; genus Psilopsiagon; species Psilopsiagon aurifrons. The sequence continues at coordinate 49,056 of JAOEHY010052979.1, forward strand.
TACGTGAGTGTTTAGAGAAGATCCCAGCTCCGCCTCAGGTGAGGATGGAAGGTGACAATATCCCTGTCCCCATCCACTGTGTACATCATCTGAGACCCCATCCCTGGTTGCTGATAATGCTCTTTCTTACGGTGAGGACGAGCAAAGGGTTGAATCACAGCCTCTGTCTGCAAGCAGCACCCCCAGTCTCACTCTTTCCTATTGCTATCCCTATTGGGGGGGTTCATGCACATCCAGTGAGGGGTCAGTGGGTGCCGGGGCAGATCTCCATGGCTAATGCTATAATCCTCCCCTCTTTCAGGCAACAGGAAAGCCCGGCCGGCAGGATCCCTGTGCAGACAGGGTGTAAAAAGCCGTGGCAGCTCCAAAGCAAACACTCCCACATCTTCATTCCTTCCACCCTATTGGCCATTGATTTCAGATAAATATCCGTCCGGCCCTGACAGGGCTCAATTCTCCTAATTATAGCCCTATTGACATGTGATCTTTAGCTGCTCAGCTTGTCAGGAGCCATCTATCAGGCAGACAGATTTCTTTGGCTCTGGAGGAAATGAGATGGGAAGGGGGGAGAAAGGAGGAGCAGTGATTGGGGAGGGGGGAAATGGCTGTATTAATGTGCCAAAGAGATCCTCAGGCACAGATTGCAGTTTATTAACAAGTGTATTGTGGAGGGCCCCTAAACCAACCTTTAGGGCACAAGCAATAGGGGAAGAGTTAAAAGCTCCTAGTTTGGGGACAGTATGCATGGATCACTGCAAAGGATTCCTGTGCGTAGACTGCTGCTATTTCACAGCTCTTTCCTATTCACACTCAACTGAACTGATTCTCCCAGATCTGTGCAGCACAAAAGAAGCAGAGATGCCTCCTGCCAGGCCACACATACCATTGGCTGTTGCTTTCTGCAGCCAAGCCAAGGAACTCCTCGCTGCAGGATGTTGAAAGTTTCCATGGATGATGGGCACATTCACAGAGGAAAAATCCATCCCCAACCGTAACAGAAGCAATATCTCTGGTTTCGTAGGCCCCTGAGCACAGGGAAAGCACTCGGAGAATGCACTGCTTGTTCATTCTGCCCTGTGTTTCTATAGGGAACTGCTGTGGGCTGTTGTCAGAGATGGGACATGGAGCATGACTAGCCCTGGAGAGAACAGAGCTGCCGTTTTCTTTTCCCAGTACCAGCCTTGGACTCTCAAGACAGGGATTGTACCCAAACTGGATGCACTGGGAGGCAGGGGACGTGGTCTGGAGACCGGGATGGAGCATGGCTGGGCAACACACACCCTTTTCCAACCTTCCTTTTATATCTGGATTGCATTGGTTCAAAGGCCAAACAGTCCTGGCTGTTTCTCCTGATGTATGGACCGCATGGGTAAAGCCAGAAACTCTGTGGACCAGGAAGAGATGCTTGTGTTACCCCCAGCAATGAAGAAACAATGCCTGTTGCCTGGCTTTTTTAACTCATAACCTCAGGATGAGCACGCTGATGGTTGGGAGCTCATAAGTAGCTACTGTTATGGATGGGCTAAGGCATCCCAAGCTGGGATGCAGGAGAAACCAGGTAGGATGGATGGGGGCCAACTCCACTTCCAGTGCTTGCCCTTGGAGCAGGTTTGAGCCTCCCCACATGGAGCAGCACTCAGCCAGCATTGCAAAGCAGTGCTGGACCAGTCAGTGATCAGAGAAAGAGCCGCGTTCGCTGACTCATGTCCTGGTCTGCACGTCTCTGTATTGTGAAAGGACCCAGACAGCCGGAGTGTCTGGAGATAACAGCTTTACAGGGAGCCCTAAGAGCTCAGGGTTCATTTACAAAGCTGGGCTTATTCTTGCCGGGACGGCTCTCTCTGTATCTGCAATATCGATCTGCTCCCCCTATGTCCCGGCCCGTCTGCAGTATCAGCCCATCCATGGTGATAGTTTGTCTGCAGGACCTGCTTCCATCCGGCTCAGGTATCCAGCACAGCCTCACTTTGTGAGAGGCAAGGACCAGCTCTGAAGAAATGCTGAGCGCTCAGAAAACTCAGCCCTGGCAGGAAAAACAAAGTCCCATCTCCCCCGCAGCGGGAATAGCTCTGCTTTGCTGATGGGGAAACTGAGGCATGGAAAGTAAGGAGTGATTTTTCTTGGTGCTCACTTCCAAGGCATCAGTGGAGCCACCTGCATCTCTCAGATTTCCTTTGCTTTGGTCCATGCAATGGCAGTGCCTTGAGAGACACAGGGCAAAAGGATGTGGAGCTGCTGGAGCGAGTCCAGAGGAGGACATGGAGCTGCTATGAGGGCTGGAGCAGCTCTAACTCCAGAGCCAGGCTGAGAGAGCTGGGCTGGGGCAGCCTGGAGAAGGCTCCTTAAGGGGAGACCTGAGAGCAGCTCCAGTGCCTAAAGGGGCTGACAGCAAATCTGACCTCTCCAAAGGTGTTTTGGAGTATAGAGATATGGTTATTTGCCTCAAAATGGCACCACTGACCCTAAGCAGCCCTCTCTGAGAGAGCACGAAAGGATGTAGAGGAAAGGAAGGTCAGGGAGCACTGGAAGAGCACTGACAGCTTTTGATAGTGCAGTCTTTACCCTGTTCCCTGCAGAGAGCCCATCCCACTACCCCAACATCCCATCCATAACCACTCTGACATGGGGTATGTTATCCCGAGCATCATCCCTCCTCCCATCCACGCTTGTCTACCACAAACTTCAGGATGTCAGAGTCCTGCAGGTAAGGAGCAGGGATGTTTAAGGCCAGCAGTGACTTTCCACACTGGACACACCTTTATCTTGTTCCCATGTTACATTTATAGCATCCATGTGTATGTATTCCCATGTTTTCCAGTTCCCATTTTACTGGAATGCTTCTGCTTTCACACCAACAAAGCTTTCTATAAAGCAAATCTACTCCCTCACATGGGACCCTCTGAGATAGGACACGCATCCCTGAAGAAGTTTCATTTTGAGTCTTTAGGAGCCTCACTGATATAAACCCCTACCTTATAGATTCCCCCTAGTTCTTTAAGTGTTCAAGCAAAGCCTTGCTTTCAAACCACCCCCAGCAGAAGCAGAATGACACCTTTCTTGTCAAATCAAGTGCTGTGTGAACTGGAGCTTGACTCCTCAGTTAAGCATCAACTTCGGAAAAGGGGAGGCTTTGGTTCAGCTCTGATTGCTGGTGGCAATCTGAGTGCCCCATTGCTTTATCAGTTCAGTCCCCATGGTCTGAATGTTGCAGTGACATGTCTCAGGTGATATGTAGGGGCAGCTCTGGGCTATGGTCCCAGGACAGTCCCTGCCTCTCCAAAGGATTAATCCTTTATGGAAACTTGCGAAATTTGGGTAAAATGGTGCTGGTTTGAGGCATAAGCCTAGGGAGGGATAAAACAATTTGTGGCTTCAGGGGAAGGCAAAGGGGAATCAGAGGAATTGGAAAGCTGTTCAAAGCTAGAGGCAAGCTGTCCCTTTGCTCTCTAATCTCTCCCTCCATCCTCATAGCAGTAGTATTTTCACCCTGGGAAGCTGAAATGCAACCCAGGCTCAATACACAGAGGGAAATGGCAGTTGCAATAAAGGGTGACGGATGGGCTTTAAGGGGGTCTTATTCTCTTGCACCACTTTGACACCAGTGCAATATCCCTGACTCCAAGGTCACTTATCATGATTTATGCAGAATCAGCATGACAAAAACAAGGTCTCAACACACATACATGCCCTCTGGGCTGACTTCACTTAGCCTGGAGCAAGCTCAGTGCCTGGGGGGGCAGATCAGGCTCACCACAGCCCCATACCATGCGGCAAACCCCTCACCTGCCCCACACACTCCTATGGGCATAGACAGGAAATACAAAGCCCCAACCGCTTCTGCATGTAGCCAGCCAGCAGAGCGGCTGGTGCTGAGTCAGCATCCCCATCCTTACTCCCTGCATGTGACATCCATCCCGAGGAGAGGCAGAAAACCTTCCTGCTCGAGTGGCACGCATCTGACTGCACAGAAAAGCGCATCCGCTCCCCTTCGCCCCAGGCAGAAGCACCGGCAGATCCTTCACTTTAATGTTAAGTGAGTTTTAGCGCTGGCCTCCAGGCTCTGCCATTTATCTACAAGGCTCTGAATAGCGGGAGAGCAGAGTTAATAAATCCACTCATGTGTCGCCTGTAATCAGGCCTGCAAATAAAGTGGCACTGTCAGGAAGCGCTGGTCCATTGCCGCTGGGCTCCTCAGCATCCCACCAGCAAGGGGGTGTCTGTTCGGTACTGTCCTCACCATAGGGAGCAGGGTGCAATATCCATCTCCTGCTATCTATCTTGCAGCCTGGGGTTCCCATCAGTGGCTCTTTCCAATGTGCTAATATTGGTTTTGCCTATGCTGGACCAAGCTTTAAATGATTTAAGGATGATTAAAACTTACACAGTCCAAATTTGGGTAATCTGCAGAATCAATGAATGGAAGAAATAATAGAAGCATAGGGTGGTTTGGATTGGAAAGGAGCTAAAGCTCCTCCAGTTCCAACCTTCTGCCATGGGCAGGGACATATTCCACTAGAGCAGGATGCTCCAAGCCCTGTCCAACCTGGCCTTGAACACTGCCACAGATGGAGCATTCACATCTTCTCTGGGCACCCTGTGCCAGCGCCTCAGCAACCTCACAGTAAAGAACTTCCTTTGATCAAACCTAAATCTCTCCTGTTCAAGTCTGAGCCCATCACCCCTAGTCATATCAATACAGACCCTGATAAGTGTCCCTTTCCAGCATCCTAATAGCAGGTCACCTCCTGGAAATGTGCAATTTGCTATCTGAAAGGCAAAGGCATTGGCTCCAGGCTCACCTGCTAAGCACCCCCAATGTTTCTTCTAGACTGCCCAACTGGGTCTAACCTCTCCCATGGGATACCTCCAGATAAGAACTCAATTCCAAGAAGGGAAACCGAGGCACTGCAGGAAGGGAAGCATCACACCAAGGTCACTTAGTTAATCAGTGGCAGGATCCCAACAGCAGCTCGCTGTTTCCTCTGCCTGCAAGCGGAAGGGAATTGATTCCAGCCAAGTCCCCAGGCAGGCACTGGGGCTGCGGCGAGGTTGGGCAGGGGAAGGTTTCCTGTAAGCAGGGAAGTTTTCCTCCCTACATGCCCTGCTCTCCCTGTTCTGATCCTGCTCTGGGAGGTGATCCAAGCGCTACATATCTTTAATTATTAACCAATCATCCATTGTAGTTGCTTATGTGCTGCGGAGCCTCCAGGATGTTCCTGCCAGCAGTACCAGGGCATAAAGCATCCCTCGGTGCTTCCTCCTCAGTGGCTGAATCACCCGGCTCCATTAACTAACATCCCCCTGCTCATCGCCCTTTCCTCCACCAGCAGCCCCCCTCTTCTTGTCCTCACTGAGCCCCTGGGAGCTCTTCTGGCCACTTCTACTGATGGAGCAGCAGTTACAGGAAGGCAAACAGAGGTGCAAGCTCATCCATCACAGCCCAGAAGGAGTCATAAGGTTGGGGAGCCAAGGAAGACATCCTCGTCCCTTCCTCATGGTTGTCAGTGGGATCTGTATGAACTTCTCTTCTCTTTCCCCATAGATCCTGAGTACCCCAAAATTGCCATTCACTTGATATTTTGGGTAGGCTCTAGGGCATGCCAGTGAGGAGGTAACTGGGAGAGTGTTGAAGGAAAGGACCCTCCATCAGCAACATGGGTAGACCATGTCTTGTGGCAAAGACAGCCAAGACTTCCTACATGGACCCAGTGCCACTTATGGGAAAGATTTATTGGACAAGGAAGCAGCTCAGGATGGGTTAGCTATTGAAGAAGCCCCATGTTATGGTGAGCTTTCTCTGTGCTGGTCATACCAGCTTTTCACTGTGCTGGTGCTGTTCTAAGGCATGAGAGATCGGGTTGTGCAAGCAGGTTGCCCAAATAGGCAAAATGCTCCAAGGTAAGATGCTCCAAGATGGTATATCAATACACCACCACTGTTGGAACAATCTGAGATCATTTCAAAAGCACCCCATCTCCTTTCATCCTCCTGCCAATAAACTTCTCTCCATCCTCTTCTCCATCCCCTAAATCTCACCAGCACAGAGTTAGCATGAAAGATGCTGTGGTCAGAGCATGAGAGGGAGACTCCTGTCCAGAACTGCATGTGTCTTTGCACATCCCCCTGTGACCATTGCTGGCCTCACACCACACTGATCTCCTCCTCATCTTCCACAAGAGCTGTGGAGCAAAGCAGTTTTGAGCAGCCCAGGGCAAGGTGAATCCCTTGCCTTCGACTTCCTCGCAGCTCATGCTTGCCAGAAGAGCTGAGCAGATATGTTTCATGGAGCATCAGAAAAATGCTGTTTGGGCAAACTCTGAATGCTCCCAGGGAACAAGGAGTGGAGCAGCACTTGCAAAGGGAAACCCTGCAGGGCTTCACGGGTAAACTGGTAAGTCTGGGTTTGGTTCATTTATTATCATAGAATCATAGAATGGTTTGGGATGGAAAGGACCTGAAGATCACCCACTTCCAACCCTCTGCCATGGGCAGGGACACCTCACTCTAGACCATGTCGCCCAAGGCTCTGTCCAGCCTGGCCTTGAGCACTGCAGGGATGGGGCAGCCACAGCTTCTCTGGGCACCCTGTCCCAGCGCCTCAGCATCCTCACAGGGGAAAACTTCATTATTACATCCAGCCTGAACTTCCCCTGTTTAAGCCTCTACAGAGGAGCTCACCACTGCCATCACCACTGAACAAGTGGGAAAAATGGGGTTCAAGGATGCGAAGTGACTTCACCAGGACCTCCCACAGCAGAAACTGTTGTATCCCAAATCCTGTGCCCTCATCCTCCCTCTGTCCCCTTACGACTTTCCTGGAGGGCTGTGTTATAAGAAACCTCTATAGAAAACCACCCCCAGGAGTCCTTCGGGCTCTCTGCAGGCTTCATTTGATGGAATTGCATTTCCAAGAGCCTCATTGGACACCTCTGGCTCAGAAAGGAGCAGAGACCACTCCACAGCCTCAAACAACTTCTTGATGTTCAATTCCCCAATCTCCCAGTGCTGAATCCACCTTGAAATTAGTCTCAAAACCTGTCTTTGCAGGCAGCCAGGAAGGGGGTTTAAGAGGAGGAGGGGAAGCAAAAGGGAAAAGAAATTAGATACTATTTCCACAAGAAGAAGAATTAAAAGGGAAAATTCAGCTTGGTACCAGGATAATGGATCTGTGTGTGGGCAATTCCCTGTTGTGAAGAAGCTGTGAGGAGAGGTAACCACGAGGAGCAGGCAGGAGAGAGATGCTGGTGGGAGGAATCCAGGAGCAGCAGGAGAATGGGCATCCCACCCAGGTCAGCCCTGGCCAAGGGTCCAAGGGGGAGGCTTTGATGGGGTTTGTTCCATGAGGAATGCAGAAACATGGGAGGGATATAACCACAATGATAAAAAAATATATATATTAAAGCTCTTTTCCTGTGCTTTCCCACTATTCTTTACCCCCTTTTGGGATGAACGATGGGCTATTCCCGTGGAGGGGCACAACCTATACCTGTGATAAGGCTGGTCCTATTTGAAGCTCAGGAAACCAGGTTTATGTGAAACAGCGGGGAGAAGAGACAGGATTTCATCCAAAATGATTGCTCTCCTCTAGTATAACTCAGCTTGCCACTAAAGGAGGCACCTTTGGCTCTCTACAGAGAGAAATAAGAGCAGCATCCCCTTAAAATCAGAGCTTGATAGCTGAGGAATCATAGAATCATAGAATGGTTTGGGTTGGAAAGGACATTATAGATCATCCAGTTCAAGTCCCCCACTATGGGCGAGGATACTAGGTTTGGAAGGGAATTCTCTACCGATGGGACTCAGAGACACCAAAGTCACTGCCAGCCCCTGGCTTTCCTCAAGTATCCTTGCAAAGCCTTGGCAAAGAGGTGGATTGGGAACGTCTTCAAAGCTGGAAGCTTGTTCTTCATGCAGCCCTGCTGAAGGCAGGGAAAATGCCAAGTTTCTGTGTTCCCAAGGAGGATGGTTTACAAGCCTATTTTTAGGATATATGAACTGATTGGAAGTGATAATTGTAAAGGACCTAAGTCCAATTAGTGGCTGGATACCAGCACTGCCTGTTTTCCATGGCCCAAATCATCCTTTTGAGGAGAAAAGCTGCTTCTCCCTCTTCTTTTGTCCTCTTACCTCCCCTTTGTCTGCTCCAAGCTTGACAGGGACAGGTCAGGCAGTCCGTCACTGCTAATCTTTGGGTACTTTTAGTGTCACTCTAATGACAGCACACCTCTCCTCCAAGCCGCTGAGCCACCGCAATAAGAGGATCTTAAGGGCAGCAACCCCTCTGAGCAAAGTGCCTTGTCCACTGCCAGGGCCCTTCCTTCCCTCTGGAAATGGCATTCGGACGATTAGCCCTGCTGCCCGTGACAAGAATTGGATGTGAAACCTTCCACTTTTAGATGCATTAAAGCCCTTTGTGGGAAGCACTAAGAGGTGCATCGCTCTCCCTCTTCATTTGCCCTTCCAACCTTCCCTGCTTCCACCATTCTTCTCCACTCCAGCGACCAAAAAGCTCTGGGAATGCTGTCAGGAACATCCCAGGTGGTTTGGCTCATTCTCCACATGCACTCCCTCTGTGTTTTGTGGGTGCTGAGGGCATATTTCCACCCTGTTAGGCTGTTAAGGTGCTGTGGTGTATCAGTATGACTTTGCTACAGGACCCCAGGCTTAGCCATGGCTTGCCATATAACACATCCCATTCAGTTCCCATTAGGTCTGTCTAACTTGGTAAATTCAAGGCAGCCTAGCCAGCATTTTGGATGCAGTTGCCCTTTTTTCACAGGGTCAGAGGGTTAAATTGCATGAAATCATTCATTTCTTGCTTTCATGGTTTAAGTCCCATTGGCCTTGGAAGCAGAAACTGAGAACATTTAATATTGAGAGAGCTTTTGTGGCTGCCAGCCCCAAACCACATATTTTTATCACCCCTGTTCACAAGGGAAATGGAGTAAGATGCCAAACAAGGGGGATCACAAAGCAATGCTCTTCCAAGCCTGGTTTTCACTGGATTTTGGGTGTTTCAGTGCTTGGTTTTCCCCCCTGACACCATCCATGCATGGGATAGATAAGACAACACCCTCTTGGACAGGACGTGATTCACACCGCATGGTGTCTCTGTGTCGGGGATGAAGTCTAGAGCTTCTAGCCAATTGTTCCAACTCCATTCTATCCCGGGCCCTCCTTAGGGAACTAGTGTGTCTTTTCCCACCCGAAGTGGCTGCAGAGCTATGCTGCTGCACTGGTAAAGAGCTGATGAATGAAGCGTGCAACACTTTTAATAATGAATAAGCTTGTCTGTTGGTTTAGAGGGTTTTGTTCTGCTGCAGGGCTCATCAAGGCATCCGCTGGGACCTGTTGCATTTGAAGGCAGTATCCCTAAACAATTAAACCATCTCCATAGCATTGTACAATACATTCACTTGCTTCAGACGTTGTGGGTTGGTCGTGTCTCCAATCCCCAGCTCTCAGCACCACGGGATGTAGGAAGGCAGCATGAGCTCCTGCACAGCTCAATGGCAGCACAGCTATCCCAGTGTTTCCCTTCATTTCACCAAACTTGGGGTTGCAAGGTAGAAGTCTGATAGCTCAGAATGGCTCTGTTCAACTCAGTAACAGAGAAGTACACCCTGGGGGAGGTGAGATGCGTTATTCCCATGCCCTGGCTCATGTCCCAGGCAGTATAGGGATGAAGTCAGCGGGCTGCCAGGGGCAGATGGGTGTGCTGAGAGCTGTAGGCAGCCAGCATAAGCTGGAGAGTGGATGAACCAGAACCAAGAGGCAGTAAGTCACCAGGAGTCACGAAGGGCACAGTGGGAAGCTGGGATTGCACGAGGCAGCCCCAGCCATTTGGGGGTTTAAGATTGACTGTGCAACTCATTCACTTCACTTTATGTAAGGCCTTGGGTATGTCTCAAGCTCTACCATTAGAAGATAATGTCACCAATCCCCTGAGTCACTGGGGCTATGACTGTACTAGAAATCAGGCAGTGGTAGGGAACATGCCCAGGACTTGGAATCCAATCACCATTGAACTATCAGTGCAGTTGTTGGCACCCGTGGACCAGCCCAATTAGCTGTGTCCCAGATGATTCACAAGGATGGATCTACACTCATCACAGGTGGAGAGGCCATTCCCAATAAACACAGAATCATGGAATCATTCAGTTTGGAAAAGACCTGTAAGATCCAACCATTAATGCATCACTGCCAAGTCCACCACTAAACCAGATCCATAAGTACCATATCTACACATCAGTTTAATACCTTTAGGGGTGGTGACTCCAGCATTGTCCTGGGCAGCCTCTTCCAATGCCTGAGCACTCTTTGGGGCAGGAATTGTTCCTCAGCTCCATCTAACCCTGCCCTGGTGCAGCTTGAGGCCATTTTCTCTTGGCCCACCCCTTGTTCCTTGGGGGCAGAGCTCAGCCCCCTCCTGGCTCCATCCTCCTCTCAGGCAGTTGTAGGCAGCGATCAGGTCCCCCCTGAGCCTTCTCTTCTCCATCTGACCCCCCAGGTCCTTCAGCCCTTCCCCATCACACTGTGCTCCAGGCTCTGCACAGCTCCATTGCCCTTCTCTGGTCCCCCTCCAGCACCTCAACGTCTCTCTTGTAGTGAGGGGCCCAGAACTGAACACAGGATTTGAGGTGCAACCTCACCAGTGCCTAGAACAGGGGGACAATTACAGCCTTGGCCCTGCTGCCACACTGGTGCTGATACAGGATGCTCTTGGCCTTTTTGGGTACCTGGGCACAGTGCTTAAGGGGGATCCTAAGGATTCCAGGCATTGAGTTGTCCCTGGAAACTGAGAGATGCCAAGCTGCAATTCAAGCTGTGCAGAAGCCTTCTTGAGCATCTCCAGCTGTACCTATCCTTCTTGATAAACATCTCATGCTTGGGAAGCATTGCCTATTGCTGCAGGAGAAAAAGACCACGGAACATTTCTCAGTACAAAAGCCATGGAATAACCTTTTCCTAAACTGAAAATCGAGAGTTCCAAGCAAAATCAAGAGGAACCCTTCTGCCTGCTCAGCAGATGCCCTTCCTCCTTCCTATGCTTTGAGCAGCCAAGTGGGAAGAGTCATCTTCTTCCTAGTTGCCATCATCCTCTTCTTGGCTAAGAGGGAAGGCGCAGTGAGAAGACCAGGTTAGCACTTTCTCTTTTGGAAGAGGATCCTACACTAGAGCCATGACAGCCCACGGTGTGGGGCTGGAGGAACCCCAGGAGCCCTAGAGGGGATGAAGAAGCAGAGCTGATGGATGATGGACTGACTGAGAGCTGGGGTACAAGGCTGGCTTGGGGGTCACAGTGAATTACCAGCATAGGGCCAGGTAGTCGGGAGCATGAAAGCTCTTAATATAACAGTAGATGGAAATACCTGACCCCCCCAAACCACCCCAGCTGCCCCACACAGTGGCTGAATTCCACATTCCCAGCCAAACTCCCCACACCACATCTGGGAAAGAGCTGAATTTCCTTGGATCCTGCCTCTTTCTCTGGCTCTTTCTGTATGGTGAGTCTTGAGTGCAGTCAATTAGAGCCATGAATTAAGCATTAATGGGCAAGTAAGATAAATTACTCAAATGGCCAATCCCAGGGTCCGGAAGGGAAAATTCTCTGTTGTTGATTCTTTTTCGGGTCTTCTCTTTCAGGCCTGACCAGATGCTCCTTTGGTTCTTAGCACGAGGCCTTGCTGAGGTATGAGGTGGCTTGAAGTCTGCTGCAAGGTTCGTTTTTGCCTTAGGCATACCACTCACATTGCAGGGGCAAACAGGTTCCTTCTCTCCCTTCCTCTCCCTCGTCCTCCTCAATACATTCCCAGCAGCTTTTTGGCTTGGGAAAAGCTTTGTAAAGTGGAAGAAGCTGAACTCCTTCCTGCTTTGCCTACCCCAGAAAGCAAGGATTTGAAGACTTGCATCCATACTGCCACTTGCTAATGAAATCTCAGACAAGGGAGCATGTGTGTTTGTATTTGTGTGCATTTGCATGTGGATATTGCCAGTCCTAAACTGGCCAGAGCGAGTCTGCATGTCTGGATTTGGCCTTCCCTTGTAGCTGGAGGTTGAGTGGGGAAGGTCTGGTGAAGGGTATAAAGGAAATCTCCCTTGGGAACACCACTTATGGCACAAATCTCTGCACTGATCTGCCTTTTCCCACATTGTGGCTCCTGGACCATCCCTTTCTATACTGTTGTGGGGCACTTAATGTCAAGCTCAGGGGAAGATTGGAACACCACCTTCTGAAGCCTTGTGGAGACAAATTCAATAGCTGATGTGAACCCCTCACTAAGCTTCATCACTTTCAGCAGCATGTTCTTATCAGGAACCCTTTTGGGTGTCTGGTATTGCCCTTTTGGGATTTGAAGCAATTTCAGATCATGGTTTTCTATGGGAGATCCCAGATTTGGTCCCAGATTTAGTCCTAAGATATGGGGATATAAAGAGTCCCTTATGATCAATATTTTGTGCTTTATTTATTGCATTTAGCTCCACATCCCCCTTGTTTTGGGGTACCCAGACACTGACAATTTGCAGCCTGGGCAGGCAAAGCAAAAGAATGTGATGAAAGGAAAATCCTGCCCTTCTTAGGCAGCTCCTGTGCCTGTGCCTGCTTCATCCTTGCTTTTCGATCCCCTGAAACCTCCACAAGCCCTGCTTATACCAGCCATGCACATGCAGAAACCCTTCCTTCCCCTCCTCACTCCTCCTCCTCTTTCTACCCCTCTGGCTGCTTGAGAAATTCAAACCTTCTTCCTATTAGGAAGAAGAAAGGGTTGAAAGGGAAAGCGGAGGAATGGGTTAAAGGGGTTTAAATTGGAGTTTTATGGATATTTCCCTCTCTCCTTTATGAGAGCATTCAACTTTTCTTTCGTTAAAAACCAAGAGGACAGGAATGGGAAAGGAGAGGAGAGATGGGAAAGAGAAGGTGGAGGGGGAAGAAGAAAAAGCCCTCAGATATTAATGTGTGACACAGCTCAGGGAGGTGAGATGTACGGCTGATTTGCTTAATGCTGACAGGCCTTTCTTCTTATTGGAAAGAAAACACAGCAGGGATCCTAAAATGTGCCGTGTAAAGGTCCATGGCAGGAGCAATTCCAATCTTCCGTGGTGACGCTGCGGGCCAGGTATTCACACAGGCACATCAGGGGAAAATAACACACAAAGTTCTTCAGCAGACTCCCATTAACCCACTGCCTATGGTAATGTTGATCCCAAAGCTGCTCCCGTGCTAACTGGCACGGGGATGTGTGTGTGTGTGCTGGGGGTGTGTGCATTGATGTGTATGCCAGCCTGCCAAGTGGGGCAGATGAAAGGGAGAAAACAGGGAGAAAGAGGAGTGACAAAGCAAGATCTTGGGGGGAGAGACGTAGAGAAAGCAAAGACAAAGATTGAGGGAATATAGAATTGTAGAATCATGGGATGGTTTGGGTTCGAAAGGACCTTAATATCATATAGTTCCAACAGCCTGCCATGGGAAGGGATGCCTCACACTAGACCATGTCACGCAAGTCCAAGCTGTCTTTAACACTGCCAACGATAGAGTGTTTACCACTTCTTTGGCACCCTGTGCCAGTGCCTCACCAGCCTCACAGTAAAGAACTTCTTCCTTATATCTAAACTGGACTTCCCCTGTTTCAGTTTGAACCTGTTATCCCTCATCCTATTGCTACAGTCCCTGATGAAGAGTCCCTCTCCAGCATATGAAATATGAAAGAGGAATGACAAAATGAAGGTGGGAGTTAGGATGAAGGATGCTCCCCATGTGGTCCTGTTCACTGCTAAGCTTCCTTATGAGGCTCCTGCAAGGAGACGTTTCCTAGAAGAGGGTAAAGGGAACTACCTGGGTATTCAGGATGCAGGATTCCTTATGGGAGCCACCAGCCCATCTCCCCCCAGTGTCCTGGGTTGCTGTGAGTCCTTCCCAGGGAAGGAGCAGCCTCTGGCCAGCCTGACTGTGCTGCTTGTCTCCTCCAATGAGGATATGGCTTGTCCTGGGGGATCACAGTGTTTGCCTTTCCTCATGTCAGCTCAGTGGACAGCGGGATGTGTCGTGGCAGCATCATGCACAGCGCATAAGCTGACACAACTGATGGACCCTGATGCTGGGATGGGTGATATGCTCTACAGATAGGGACAAGAGTCAAGGGCAACCTCCCTGCTGCAGATGAGGCCATGATGATGGCTGGTATATCATCTATCCAAGGGGATGCCCTGGGTGTTGTTCTTCTCTCCATACCTGTTGGCACCAAGTCCTACCTGCTATAAAAGATGGGGCAGATCTTCCTGAAAATCATGAGAAGAGATGCATGCGTGGATGTAACACTGAAGTCACAAGCAGAGACTGGTGAGAAGAGGTAATAAAACAGCATAAGAGGAGGAAGTTCAGGTTAGGTATAAGGCAGAAGCTCTCCCCCGTGAGGGTGCTGAGGCGCTGGCACAGGGTGCCCAGAGAAGCTGTGGCTGCCCCATCCCTGGCAGTGTTCAAGACCAGGTTGGACACAGGGGCTTGGAGCAACCTGCTCTAATGGAAGGTGTCCCTGCCCATGGCAGCAGGTTGGATCTGGATGGTCTTACAGTCCTTTCCAACCTAAACCATTCTATGATTTTATGATATTTAGAAGTGGGGTGGGTACCTGTAAGGAACAGGAATCAGCGGGCTCAATGGTAAGCCAAAGCTTAAAAGTGCTGGGATTTGGAGCAGGGATCCCTACGCTGGTAAGCACAATCTGACGGCATGGTGCAAGCTGGATGTTGTTCTGAATGCCAGGAACACCAATGCTTTGCAAGAAATGCTGGACCGGACGATCCTTGAGGTCCCTTCCAACCTTGTATTCTATGATTCCTTTCTAAAGCCACCAAAGAAACAGAAGCAACAAAGCTTCTTCATAGGATTCGTGTCATATCCACCACATGAATGTTGCTTCTGTAGTGTCTTCACCTGAAACAACCATTGACAGTCCCACCTCTTGTTCAGTCACAAGTGCAAAGTAAAGGAGCTCTTTCAGCCCTTCTCCCCAGCAGCTCCTGCATACAGGGACCAGAACAAGCAATCCTTTGGACACATGGTATTCAGATGCCACAAGCCAAGCATCCCTGGAGGACCCAGGGAGCAGATGTATGGCATAGCCTTGAATTAGCAACTGAGTTTCTTTTGGGAGGGTCTGTACAGATCACAACAAGCAAGAGGTACCACGTTGCAAGTGGAGGATTTACCAGAAAAGGAATGCTGTGATAGATCCAGTCTCTGACCCCGCATCATCACATACATTGTGGATAAAAGGCAGATGGAGCAGAGAGGTCAAGAATATTCCTCCTCATTTTAAGAGACCACCTTTACAGTCCCCTTTCTGGATGTCACTGTGCTGTTGCAGTGACTCACAAAGCCCCTGATTTTGCAAACACTTTGACTCCCCAACACATCTTGGCCTCAGGGTTGGGCCAGATCTGCCTGGGGAGCACATAACTGCAATTAGCAAATGTAATCAGCCACTGCCAGACAGAGATGGACGTGCTGCTCCTCTCCCTGCTCCACTCTGCTGAAGCAGCAGATTTCCATCAGAACCAAGTGGGGAAGCTCATGAGTCACATGAGTTTCCCCATAACTAACACAATAGGTCAATTACTATTTCTTTCAGCGGAAATCTGTGAGCAGGGTAAAAACTGACTGGGGGCAGAGGAAACGGAAAGGAAATTGTGCTTGCCATTTACTTATTTAGTGCTCTGATAAGTCCTAGGGTAAGCAAGGGAGGGGAGACGGACATTGGTCCATCCATTGCTTGAGCACTTCTTATCTAATCCTGAAAGTGAATGCCAAAGAGAAATAAGGACATAAATTACACTGACCACTGTAGGTTTATCTCCATTGCAAAGGGATGGTGGGCACAGCTCACTTGCAGATCCCTGAAGATAAATCAGGAATATCCCATCCTTTCTGCCAATGATTCATTTCTCCAAGCCTTAGTTTCTTGTGCCTATAAAACGGGGGTTATGACGCTGACCTTCATCCACTGCTTGGAGTTCAACTGATGAGAAGGTTTGATGGTGGTTCCTGCTTAATGGTTCTGCAGAGGGCTAGATGGTGAGATTCCAGCATTCAGACCATGGCCATGCAGCCTTTCCAGCTGCTTGGTTACTGCTTCCCAGGTTGTTGGTGTCAATCTTTGACCACTTCAAAAAAAGGGCATGCATGGAGGCAAGATGAAGGGAGGGACAGAGTGTTTCTCCACAGCATAATTAAATCCTGGAGCAGCCTTAGAGGTATGATTCACCCTGGGCTGCCCATGCCTCATCTTCCCACACAGACTATTCAGTCCTTACTGGTATTTCCCCAGTCTCCCCATTTTCAGAGCACAAAGACTGGGATGGAGCAGGTAACTTTGCTGAGCCCCCTGTCCCCCATCCTCCCCTGGGAATCCCATCAAGCACAAGCGTTCAACCTCCCTTCCCTCACCCACTGGTACCAATGGGCACAGAACCAGCTCAGGAGGAGGACTTTGCCCCTCTGCTCTGTTCTCCTGCCTCCATCCATCACCATCCCTGCTCCCATTGCACTGCAGAGGAATGGGGAAAACTCCCCATCATCATGGACTCAGCTCTCTGGCTGCATCCTACCTTGGTTTATGTATGTCCCATAGTCTGTGGCCCTCTCGTGTTCTACCACAAGGCAGCAAGCTGGTACCTATGCATCCTGTGGCAAGGAGAGAGTAACGCCCCTCTCTGCTCTCTCCTTCCTCCTCCTCCTGCTTAAAGCAGGGTCCTATGTGGAAACCAGCTCCTCTCCTCTCTCCTTTCTCCCCCTTCTCTCTCCTCCCCTCTCCATCATGCCAGTTGTTTCATCCTTTGAGAACTCTCTGCTTCTCCCTATGGGACCCACTTTAAAAAACAAGGAGGGGGAGTGCGGGGGGAAGCAGGAAAGAAAAACTCCATTGTCTTGTCAAAGGGAATAAGTGAAAAGTTGCAAGTGTCTCTCTGCAGGTTTTGGCTCCTGTGTGTTCTCCTTTCAAACCCTGCCAGCCTCAGGGGCTGTCATTTCGCCTTCATCTCCACGGATCGACCCGTGCTTTCCCACTGCTTCCCCTCCCCAGCATCACTGAGTGCGGAGCTGCCAGGCTTTTCACAGTCACCACCAGCTTGATCCTATTGACAGGTCTCTTCTCTTTACTTCCCTCTCAAAGCAGGGCACGGGGTCCCTTCCTTCCTCCCTTCCTTTTCCCTTCCTCCCCTCCCTCCCTTTCTTTTCCCCATGTTTCTTCTCCAAGATGCACTGCTGAGGTGCTGCTATGCAATGACTTGACAAGACCACAAGCAGTGGAGCCAGGGCCCAATTATAAACCCCTCTTTAAGAGCAGCCTTCGTTTAGAGACTGAAATTGAAGCTGTTAGAATATTAACAAGCTCCTGCCAGCGGTACAGCATCCAGCAACAATGTGGAGGAGCCATGCATCAGCATCAGGAGGTGTGGAGTGGAGGAGTGCATGTACCACAACAGGATGATATCCTGGGTGAGACTTTTGAGGGCTGGAGCTGGTGGTGAGCAACCAGTGTGCCATGTATAGCCATGAGGATGGTCAGGGGCTGCAGCATTTCTCATATGGAAACAGGCTGAGAACATTGGGACTGCTCAGCCTGGAGATCTCAGAGCAGCTTCGAAGGGGGCTACAAGGATGCTGCAGAGGGACTCCTCATCAGGGGCTGTAGTGATAGAGCAAGGGGTGATGGGTTCAGACTGAAACAGGGGAAGTTCAGGTTGGATATAAGGAAGAAGTTCTTTACTGTGAGGGTGCTGAGGCTCTGGCACAGGATGCACAGAAATGGTAAATGCTCCATCTCTGGCAGCGTTCAAGGCCAGGTTGGAGAGAGACTTGGGTGACATGGTCTAGTGTGAGGTGTCCCTGCTCATGGCAGGGGGTTGGAACTGGATGATCTTCAGGTCCTTTCCAACCCAAATCATTCTATGATCCCAGCCAGTTTGGATGGATCTGTGTGCAGGGCGAGTATAAATGTGATGCCCCCTTTCACTAAGCATCACCTAGTAAGGGGGAAGCAGTGTGGTGTTATAGTTAGAGCAAGCAAGAACAGTTCTTTACAACCCTGAAGGTGACTTGTCCCCTGGGTGGTACAGAGCCTCTCAGGGCGCTGGGGAGTCAGCAGCTCATCTCGTCCCTGCAACAGGAAGGGAATTTTTTGGACAAACAGCAGCAAAGTGGTTATGCACTCTCCCATGACTGGTGTTCGAATCATGGAATGGTTTGGGTTAGAAAGGACCTTAAAGCTCATCCAGTTCCAATCCCCTGCCACAGGCAGGGACCCCTTCCACTAGAGCAGGATGCTCCAAGCCCCTGTGTCCAACCTGGCCTTCAACACTGCCAGGGATGGGGCAGCCACAGCTTC